>CM019066.1:70551573-70794097 GCA_009667805.1 Leptobrachium leishanense
TAGTGCGCTTGCAATCTACAGGAGACAGGGTGAGGGCACTTATTATTTTGGAGAAAAAATATGTACGTGTTTATTACCTGCACAAGATAAGTTGGTGTGAAACTGTTTTTTCTGTACTTATGTATATTTGTTGTATCCCCAGCCAGGTCATTTTTTGCTGCTGCCCCTTTTCCATGTTTTTCTTTTTATCTAATAGTGGAATTGTCCCTGGTGAGGGTATGAAAGTAAACTCACCAGTTTCTCTCATGACTGAAAAGCAGCATGAGCATATGAGTTTGCTTAAAAAGCAGCTCTAGGTTTCATTAGTTAGGACTCACCTGACCAGAGGTGCCGTGACGTGGCAGGTGAGCTTACACTTTAATGGCCATTCAAGTAAACTAAAACCTCTTGTGTTTTGTTTCGCATGGAGCTACAGGAGTGAGCGCAAATTACAACTTTTTTTTCTTGTTATGTTTTATACAAGATAAGTTGAGCCCATTTGATAAGGGAATCAATCCCAATATATTTTTTTGCTAACACATGTACAGGGGGAAAAAATTGGTTAAAACCTACCAAAATGTCTCTGTCACTCATTATTAGTGGCATGCTACCAGGGTGAGTGACCGTTGTGAGCAGAAAATCTGTCCTACAGAACAGCCCTCTGCTTGCCTATCTGCAGCCTGCCGTCATTACTGTGTGATATAGCTCCTCCCACAGAGCAGAAACATGGCGGCACACAGCGCTGGACCATTGAAAGTACAGTCTGTGATATTTCCTCAAAGTATCAGTGTATCAGTATCAAAGTATCAGTAGTGTAGTACATAAATTTATTGTATATTTCGTATATATTAGTCACTTCTGTTTTTCTAACCCGCACAGCGCTATACAGTTGTGTTCAAAATTATTCAACCCCCAATGCTGTAAAGGGTTTTAGGGAATTTAGTGTACATTTGTAATTGTATTCAGAATGAAATCCTACAAGGACTTTTTAAAGAACCATATGCAACTAAAATGACATCAATTGGTTTTGTATACAGTAGTAAATGTTTCTTTTGTGAATTCTTCATTGACACAATTATTCAACCCCTTAAAGACTACCACTCTGAAGAACAGAGGTTCATTCAAGTGTTTTCAATCAGGTATTGAAAACACCTGTAGATGTCACGTAGCAGCAATAAACATAATAAGCACCAATTAGGCAGCTTTAAAATGACTGTGATACTCAGCTCCTTCTAGACATTTACTGGTGTGGTTACAAACATGGTGAAGTCAAGAGAATGGTCCAGGAAGACAAGAGAAGAGGTGATTACTCTTCACAGGAAGGGCAATGGCTATAAGAAGATTGCAAAGATGTTAAACATACCAAGAGAGACCATAGGAAGCATCATTCGCAAATTCAAGGCAAAGGGCACTGTTGAAACGCTACCTGGTCATGGCAGAAAGAAGATGCTGACTTCGACTGCTGTACGCTACCTGAAGCGTAGAGTGGAGAAAAGTCCCCGTGTGACTGCTGAGGAACTGAGAAAAGATTTGTCAGATGTGGGTACTGAAGTTTCAGCTCAGACAATACGGCGCACACTGCGTAATGAAGGCCTCCATGCCAGAACTCCCAGGCGCACCCCCTTGCTGTCTCCAAAGAATAAGAAGAGTCGACTGCAGTATGCCAAAAGTCATGTGGACAAACCACAGAAGTTTTGGGATAGTGTTCTGTGGACTGATGAAACAAAATTAGAACTGTTTGGGCCCATGGATCAACGCTATGTTTGGAGGAGGAAGAACAAGGCCTATGAAGAAAAGAACACCTTGCCTACTGTGAAGCATGGCGGGGGGGGGGTCAATCATGCTTTGGGGCTGTTTTGCTTCTGCAGGTACAGGGAAGCTTCAGCGTGTGCAAGGTACCATGAATTCTCTTCAGTACCAGGAGATATTGGATGACAATGTGATGCAGTCCGTCACAAACCTGAGGCTTGAGAGTTGTTGGACCTTTCAACAGGACAATGATCCCAAGCATACCTCCAAGTCCACTAGAGCATGGTTGCAGATTAAAGGCTGGAACATTTTGGACTGGCCATCGCAGTCACCTGACTTAAATCCGATTGAGAACCTCTGGTGGGACTTAAAGAAAGCAGTTGCAGTGCGCAAGCCTAAGAATGTGACTGAACTGGAGGCTTTTGCCCATGACTAATGGGCGAAGATACCCGTAGATCGCTGCAAGACACTTGTGTCAAGCTATGCTTCACGTTTAAAAGCTGTTATAACTGTAAAAGGATGTTGTACTAAGTACTAAGATTGAATGTCACTTGGGGTTGAATAAAACTGATAATGATGTGAGCACAGAAAAGACATTTGTGGTTATTTCATTATAAATGTTATGTTATATTTGTCTGACCTACACGTGCCTCTTTGATTTAATTGTAAGCAAGATGACTGAATGATCAAAATCAATGTCAAACTGGCCAAAACACTCAATTTCAGTGGGGGTTGAATAATTTTGAACACAACAGTATATTCAGTACAGGAAGCAACGCACTGTATCCTGATTGGCCAGTCTTTCAGCAGAATATAAATAATTGGATAACATTTTTGAGGTGTATTACTGAAAGAGCAAATTGAAACAGCACTTTATTATCATTTCCTTTTTTGTGCGCCTGTTAACAGATTTTCAAACCAATCCATACGGTGTTGGCACAATGTAAATTCCAGTCAGACTGTTTAAATATATTTTGTACTTATTATAAAAATGTTGGAAATTGGCTGCACTTCAGTCAGCCTGGCGTAGAGCCAGCGCTCTACAGAGCTTAAATCTCAGTCCAGTCACGACTTCACGTAATTTGCTTGATGAATACCCTTTTCCATTAAGTAAATCTCAGACCAGCAACCATGGCGGTGCCAAGCTGTATGCCAGGCTACGCATCGTTGCCAAGAAGCCATTACAATGCTCCTTCTATGAGAAGAGGTGAGCAAGTTGAGAAAAAACAAATAAATCACAATAAATCTATATTTTTGATAGCCGTGACATCCACTTGATCACTGCAATGTTGAACATTGCCAAAAAATCATTAGTGATTCTCAAACTGTGTCTGCCAGTCCACCGGCTGTTCATTCCACAAGATTACAGGAACAAGGGTGACTCCTTCAGTTCCTAATACCCACGAGGGCCACTAGAGATAAAAGGAAATAAATGAGGGCTACCTATCCAAGAAATCCTTTTTGGTCTGAACGGTTGCGCTTTTATTAATAGTGAAATAATTATCCATATAAAGACAAATACTGATTGACCTAGTCTACATTCCTTTTAACAGCCAGTTTTGGCCAACCAATTCAGAGGACAAACTAGACTGTAGCTTAGTCTCCCCCTTGTACGAATTACATAGATAGATAAGAAAACTTAATACTATAATAAAAGATAGGGATTTCTGGATATATTTTAAAAGGAATAATTCAACTTTGATACAAAGTAACAAATTCTACAAATGGTAACAATTCTACAAATTCCATTATCTTGCTGAATGTCTCGATTGATGCTTTTTCATGAATGGAGATAGCCATGATGTTGGAGATTCAAGGAGTAGGGACATGTCATAAAAGCATTTGTATTGGTGGAGAAGGCATAGCTTTTCGACACGTGGTTGATTGGTCTGAAGTACAGACGGACCCCGTACAATGTCTAAAACTATAAACGACTTATCTGCACACACATACATGATAAAAATCCTGCCAACGGTATCATATCTTGATGTTCCTGAAAACTCTACATCATGATTATTACTCACCTCCAGGGATGCCATCAGAAATTGTGGGACCCCTTACTAAACCATTGGTCAGGGCCCCTTTTTGTCAGCTGCCCATTTCAATAAGCTAATTAAAAATAAAACTTTTTGCCTCTTACTGCAAACCTTATTCTACTGGGAATGAGCTAAATCTCTGGCGGTCCAGCAAAAGGATAAAAAATGTTCCCTGGTGCAAGTCATACTAATCGATCCCTCCATTAGGAGCCAGAGTGCCCTGACTGGCCCTTAGATGCTGTGACCCACTGGGAAAATTGCTGGTATCTAGGTTGACCAGTCCTGGGTGACATGGAAGGCCCTTACCAATTTGGCACTTAAGGTGCATATAGGGTTTGGCAAGGGCCCCCTGGATCAACTGGGGCCCTAAACATCACCCACTGATGGCTGCTCTGCCTCACCTCACAGGCTATTCCGGATGGGTTGGAAGGCGGCCCCGTCCTGTCTTAAATGCACTGAACCACATGCTGATCTGTACCACTACTTCTGGGGGTGCTCCCTAATACAGACTTTTTGGTCTACAGTCCAATCCTATATTTTGTCTATTACCAGACTCTCTTTACCCTTATCTCCTGATTAATTTGATTTTAGGACCCTCCCCTCTATAAAAATCAAACACAAAAAATTCCTCTCCCTGGTGGCAGCTGTTGGTCGCAAACGATACTTCACACCTAGAATCAGCCAACCTCGATTCCCCTCTTGGTTTTTCAGGCCAAGTTGAACTATCTATTCCGCATGGATTGTCTCCACACGCTCTTAAATAAGGAGCTCCAAGTTCAGAAATCTGTTGTGACCTGGCAGCGGTATTTTCTAGCCCTACCACTGTCCGTGCGAACCAAGATCCAATCTTCCCTACAATACATGGCCTGGTAATACGATATTCTACACAAATAGTAGCGGGCCGCGACCCCTTATGATCCTTAACATAACTACTCCCTCTCATTGTTACCTGAGCGCAAACCCCCTCCTCCCCATTTACCATTCCCGTTTGATGTTTTTGAATATGAATAACACCTGTCCAGGCAAGTTACTTTCCATTTATTTGTTCTGTTTTTCTTTGGTTATGTGCTATTATGTTTGCAATTTATTCCTTGAATGTTGAAGTGGAAGAAACTGTACGCACTGATTTGTTCCCTTTTCGATGTAGCTGACCTATTGTTGCATTCTACTGGTTTATTGTACAAGTATGTGTACAGTTTATATATTGATGCCAATTTCTTTCATTGCGTGCACGATAAAAATTGACAACAGAGAAAGCAAAGCTTTCCTCTCCGATATACTGAAAGGAGGGACAGGTTTTTGATAAGTCAATTTTTGCCCCTAAAAGCTAAGAGTGAGGGATGTGCGGCCTTCATGTACCCTAGCCTTATTATGGTGCTTGAAGTGTTCCCTTTATTACGATGTGAAATCACATCACCCAGTCTTGTTAAAGGGACATTAACACTTGCATAAGCTGTAACTAGATTACTTGTGCATTGCAAATAAAACCACTTTATGAAACACATGCTGCTGGTCTTTTTTTCTTTCTTTGAAGTACTTGCATGTAAAAAGGAAAAATAAAATTAGATATTTTATTTCTGGGTCCCAGTTTCTTGACTTTTCCCATGATGCAACATTTACCAAAAGCTTTGTGGCTCTTGTTTATTTAATCTACAATATTTACTAGTTAATGAGGTGGAGGAGGGAATGTTTAGATAAGGCTAGCGTTCTCCAGGCTACCTGAGATAAGAGCTGGTACCTGAATGACATAAGGCTTAACCCTATAACGCCGGGTGGATTGTGCCTGTGGTGCGCGGCATTGGCTGCAGGGACACAACTTGATTTCAAGTGCCAGCTGGTGGGCAGGGCGGTCGCGGCCCATTGAAGTAAACAGGGCATAGTTGTATTCCCTGCGACTTCAAGGCCCTCCCGCCGCAGGGATGGCATAGTACGCCCTGCGGCAGAAAAGAGTTAAAAGATATGTAATCTATTCCCTGGTGATGTCCTTTGAATACATCCCACACAATACAATGATGTGAGTCGGCTGCCTGACCCATAGACTCCATTCTATGACTAAAGCCACACAGTGAGGTAAAGATACTGGGGGGGGGGCGCAGTTTACATCATAGAAGATCACAAAATTGATGCATCCAGTGACACATATACAGGGTTATTCAGAGAAAGGTGAAACTTTGGAGAACGTTTGGAGAAGTGAAAATTCTAGGTCAAAATAGCTGATTTGGATAGAGAGATAAATGGGAGAATGTTTCTGGTTATCCTATTTTGACCTAGAATTTTCACTTCTCCAAAAGTTCTCCAGAGTTTCACCTTTCTGTGAATAACCCTGATTGTAAAACATTTTCTTAGCTAAACATACAAGAGAAAAACAAAGCACATGTAAGATATCAGCAACATAAAATAAAAGCAATAAGGACATTTCATTTTCTTGGTGGTAGTGGCCCCTTAAGCTTTGGAAGTATTGAAGGAATCAGTCTACAACAGCTGTGGTGTCAAAGTTGAGCCATCTTGGTCTCACAATGTTCTTTGAATACAATTGTGTTACATATTAATTCTGCAGAGTAACACGTGGAATAATGCGCCTTCAAAACTAAGACATTCGTGTAGTGACTGTGTGAGCCAGAAGACAGAAACCGGTGTACTTTTTCTGTCCTGCACTTTAGGAATCGCAACATTAAAACCAGATGGTTGTACATGTGAGCTGGCTTAAGTGCTTTGCTGATTCTGTTGTGTTTTTAAATACAAAAAAGTAAGACAAATGTACTCTACAGTACTGTTTCCTAAAACACAAATTCGCAGAGACCTTGGGCCCTATTCCCTTGGTTGCACTAACATGGTGACACTAACGGGAAAAATCTACGACTGCAGATTTCCCGTAGCGTCCCCATGTTACTGCGATGTTCCGCAGCAAGCGCTACCTCAGCACCTTGCCCCAGAACGCAGCGCTAACCACTGGGATGTGCGCAATAGCGCTTCCGCGCCGCCACGAGTATCACCTCCTGGAGTCCATAGGACTAGATGGAGGGATGTGCTTCCAGGCTGCAAGCTCTTCGCAATCTCGCTCTCGCGAGATCACGCAGTGCCACAGTGTGATTGTGGAGAGAGCTTGGCAACTATATGTTCCCAGTCTCACTCTGCTCCTGGTGAGAAGAAGCAACGGATCGGGCCACCCTCCTTGCAGCAGAACGAGAATTATCTTATAATTTCCTGCATGAATATATAAATATGGTGATTCAAATACATACCTTAGTTAATATGCCCCCTTTGGTTTGAAATGCCTCCTTTTAAGATACAGGAGGGCCACTTGTTTAGATAAATTCTCCCTTCTCCCTTTTCTGTCTATCACTTGTGATATTTGGTGGCTTAGGATTTTTTTCATTTTTTTTTTTATTTTTTAGAAAGGATTTTACCAGGAAGGATAAGTTGAGATTTGTCGTGTTTTAAGTATGTCTTGGGTGGCGAGTATGTACTGTTAGGTATCTTGCCCAAGGACACTTACTGGAGAGGTGCTCTTGTCGGGATCGAATCTGTGTCTCCACAGTCAGAGAGCAGTGATGTTACCTCTACTCCACCCAGCCGGTACTATTATATAAACCAGATGTGTTTAAGTTTATCTGTTTCAGACGTAGCAAAATGTATCCACGCCATTTTAACGCTGATGTGATCTGTTTCATGATTGGATATTACATGAAATCCTTGTTGCGGGGCAGAGATGAACTATGTCTGTTGTTGGAACAATCTCATTTGTTATAAATGTGTCTGAGTTTTAGTAAAAGACCTGGCTGAACAAAGACACGCCACATATACTTGAAGCATCAAATCCTTGTGATTGTTTTCTTCAGTTATCTCCACTATAGCGTAGTGCTGCTTGTGTCTTTCTTTGTTATATGAGAGAAATAACAGAAGTTTCTGGGATACCTGCTTTGGTAACTATGAATAGGAATATGGATTTGATTTGATATTATTTAATTTAACACTAGCGGATAACTAACTGGGGTAGCATCAAGAATGTAATATGGATGGCATGCATTAAACACACTTATCCTGGCGGTAACACCTACATATTGAAGCACTAATATTAGCACCAACTAGGGAATAGAGCCCCTTGTATTTTGACTGAGAATAATTTGGATCGTCTTTTTAATAACCAGCATTAAATACAAAGGGCCCTGTTCCGACCCTGCCATTAAGATAACTACTGAAGTCATTATACATGTTGGCTTCACTAACAAGTGATTTTGAAAAAAAAGCACGGTCTGGAACCAGTGATTTTTTTTTTGAAAATCATTTTTAATAAATTATACAGATAAAAATATTTGGGAATATTCCCAATGTATTCCTTACTTTAAAAGCCTATTTGGCTTTTTTGGGCTGGTGTATTTGGTTTCGGCCAGGTTGATAGAATTTGTCATTCACATTAACACCAGCTTTTAGGAGTTGCTAAAATTATGCGTGCAAAGGCTGTGCGTTACAAACTGCGTATAGATTGTAATACCATCTGCGTACCAGCGCACAAACGCGTTTGCGCTCACAACATTATGTATAGGACGTGCGACGTACAGTAAGCACGCGCAGCGTTCGCACAGGTTCACCCGCGGTAGACGTATACGCGCGTTTGTTGCGCTGAGATTGTAATACGATGTTCAGGGCAAAGGGTTTTGCCCCTTCCTTGCGTTACTACGTTTTTGCACACGCAAAAACGTTTGCGTGAAGATTGTAATAGGGCCCCAGATGTTTCAAACTTTGGGAAAGAGTCAAGTACTTTCACTGACAGGCTAGCTGAGCTCTCAGAAAAGTTTGCAGAGTTGCTGAGGTCAGTTTCTTTCTACTGCGACCATAAGCAAAGCATACATTGTGATAGACAGAGCGTGAAATGTATCACGGAAAAGTTAGCGAGCAGAGAAAGGAGACCATTCATAAACACAAATATGACCACGTCCTTTGACCCCATATTTCTGTCATGTTAGAAAGCCTTTGCAAGAGAAGCGAAAGCCAGTCCACAGCAGCTATCATGTCTTTTATTACAAGTAACAGCACGTTCATCCCTCTCTCTTCAGTACGTTCTGAAGGTTATTCACTAAAATGAGGACTGCAGACAACTGACAAGAAAATTGCAAATATCAGAGGAATATACAAGAGCTGGACGTGTAATTGAGAAGGAAATTTTCTTTCCAAAACATTTCAGCTTGAAATTGGAAATTCCTTGGCCAATTTTCCCTGATTCCCAATTCAATGACTATAACTTTGAATTTAAAGAATGACTTGTGTTCCGAACAGATACAACGCAATACACCATCAGTTATCGTAGACATGCAATATTAAAAAAAAGAATCATTGCCAATTAGGACTACTTTAATCTACAACATGTACAAGAGTAATGTACGCATTACTGCCAGGAATGCACCCGGGAGATTCGAAAATTCTATAAACTAAATCATTTGCTCATCTGTTCAAGTCAAATTTTATCGAAAAAATGTCTGCGTAGAGGTGCTCTGACTTTCGATTCTTGTCCAGAAACTTCAGCTTATAAATTCTTGTGAACCTGAACCGTGTGTATGAGCTACATGTTAAATCATCCAATTTTGTCAGGAAGAAAGTATTTCAGCAGAAAGATGAGAGTTCCCTATAGGATACATGCTGTATGTGATATATTGAATATGCTGGAGGTATACCATATTAGTTACATAGAGTTATCAACGAGGAATCTTCTAAGCCATTCTTTATCAATTTGTTCATATTAAATTTTTGCAGTCACTCTGTCCCTAGCTTCCATCTTTAACCTTTCCCTATTCATCCTAAAACAATTCTCTCTTATTATTAAGTATTGGGAAGAGAAAGAGGTCTTCTCAAATCCAAATAACATCACCTTTGCCTACAAAACTTTAGAGGACTAACACTATTATTATTATAATTATTCATCTTTATTTATATAGCGCCAGCATATTACGCAGCACTGTACAATGGGCACAATATAGACAGGGTTACAATACATTGAACAACAATTGACAGACTGGTAAAATAGTAAATGAGGGTCCTATTCCCGTGGGAACTCACAATCTAGAAGGGTTAGTGGTGGAAACAGGAGGAGGACTGCAAGGTGAGAGTGATGGACTGGTTGTGTCAATGAGGTGTATCAGTGAACCGGGTGGTAGGCTTCTCTAAACAGGAATGTCTTAAGGGGGCGTTTGAAGGAAGGGAAACTAGGGGAAAGTCTGACCGTACGAGGGAGAGCATTCCAGAGGATGGGGGCTGTGCGGGAGAAATCTTACAGTCTATCATGGGAAGAGGTGATGCGGGGAGAAGCTAGGCGTAGGTCACTGTTTGACCTTAGGGAGTGGGCTGGAGTGTAGTTAGTGATTAGTGAGGACAGGTAGTGGGGAGCTGAGTTAGTGAGAGCTTTGTAGGTCAGGGTAAGGATTTTGAATAAAATTTTGCAGTGGATGGGGAGCCAGTGAAGGGACTCGCAGAGAGGAGCAGTCGAGACCGAGCGGCGGGTGAGGCGGATGAACCTGGCAGAGGCATTCAGAATGGATTGTAGGGGGGCGAGGCGAGAGAGAGATGGAGGCCAGCAAGAAGATTATTACAATAGTCAAGTCGGGAGATTACAATGGCATGGATGAGTTGCTTTGCGGTGTCAGCGTTAAGAAATGGTCGAATTCTGAAAATATTACGTAGTTGGTAGCGGCAGGAGGAGGAGAGAGACTGGATGTGGGGGATGAAGGAAAGAGCCGAGGCGAGTGTAACTCCGAGACAGCGAACCTGGTTAGATGGGGAGATAGTGATACCATCAACCATGATGGAGAAGTCAGGAGGTGGGGAGGCAATAGAGTGGGGAATTAGTAGGAGCTCAGTCTTGGACATGTTAATCTTTAGGTGGTGAGAGGCCATCCAGGTGGAAATGCCAGATAAACAGTCGCTGACTTTGTAAAGGACAGAAGGAGAGAGATCTGGGGTAGAGAGGTAGATTTAAGTATCATCAGCATAGAGGTGGTAATTAAACCCAAAGCTGTTAATGATTTTTCCCAGGGAGGAGGTGTAGATAGAGAAGAGCAGAGGACCTAGGACAGAGCCTTGGGGTACATCCACTGATAGAGGCATTGAAGAGGAGGAGTTACCAGCAAATGACACAGCGAAGGACCTGTTAATCAGATAAGAGTGAATCCAAGAAAGCGCAGTGTCACAGAGGACAAGAGGGCCGAGAATCTGTAGAAGGAGGGGGTGGTTGACAGTGTCAAAAGCAGCCGAGAGGTCAAGGAGGATGAGAATAGTTTAGTGGCCATGGTTTTTAGTGGTTAGGTGGTCGTTGGTGACTTTGCTGAGTGCAGTTTCAGTTGAGTGTAGGGGACGAAAGCCTGATTGCAGGGGGTCGAGCAGGGAATTAGAGGACAAGAAGAGGGAGAGGTGGTTGAAAACTAGTTTTTCCAAGAGCTTAGAGTTAGGGATGCACCGATACCAATACTAGTATTCACGATACACGATACCTAAACCGATACCGGAAGCCAGCGTTGGGCTGGCTTGCCGGCTGGTTTCGTTGGCATGCTGCTTGGCTCCTCCGGCATCTTCTGACTTCGAGCAGCCGCTGGCAGAGATTGTAGCCCAATCGTTGGGAACCACGTGCACAGCTTCACGTGACTGTGGCTGTGCACGTGGTTCCCAACGAGCGGCCGGGCTCCAACCTCTGCCAGCGGCCGCTCGAAGACAGAAGACAACAGAGGAGCCAAGCAGCGCCGGAGGAGTCTGGCTGGGTGAGCTTTCGGTCTTCGAGCGGCCACAGGCAGAGGTTGTAGCCTGGCCGCTTGTTGGGAACCACGTGCACAGCCGCAGTCACGTGAGACTGCAACCTTTGCTACAACCTCGGCCTGCTTCCGCTCGAAGCAACGGGACGCCGGAGGAGCCAAACAGAGTTGGAGGGTGAGCTGGGGGGTAATGTATGAGAGAGCTGGGGGCACTGAGAGCTGGGGGTACTGAGAGTGAGCTGGGGACTATGTGAGCTGGGGGCACTATGTGAGCTGGGGCACTATGTGAGCTGGGGGCACTGAGAGCTGGGGGCACTATGTGAGCTGGGGACTGAGAGCTGGGGGCACTATGTGAGCTGGGGGCACTATGTGAGCTGGGGCACTGAGAGTGGGGGGCACTGAGAGCTGGGGGCACTGAGAGCTGGGGCACTGTGAGCTGGGGGCACTATGTGAGCTGGGGCACTGAGAGCTGGGGCACTGAGAGCTGGGGCACTGAGAGCTGGGGCACTGAGAGCTGGGGGCACTATGTGAGCTGGGGGCACTATGTGAGCTGGGGCACTATGTGAGCTGGGGGCACTGAGAGCTGGGGGCACTATGTGAGCTGGGGGCACTGAGAGCTGGGAGCACTATGTGAGCTGGGGGCACTATGTGAGCTGGGGCACTGAGAGTGGGGGGCACTGAGAGCTGGGGGCACTGAGAGCTGGGGCACTGTGAGCTGGGGGCACTATGTGAGCTGGGGCATGAGAGCTGGGGCACTGAGAGCTGGGGGCACTGAGAGCTGGGGCACTGAGAGCTGGGGGCACTATGTGAGCTGGGGCACTATGTGAGCTGGGGGCACTATGTGAGCTGGGGGCACTATGTGAGCTGGGGCACTGAGAGCTGGGGCACTGAGAGCTGGGGCACTGAGAGCTGGGGGCACTGAGAGCTGGGGCACTGTGAGCTGGGGCACTGAGAGCGGGGGGCACTGAGAGCTGGGGCACTGAGAGCTGGGGCACTGAGAGCGGGGGGCACTGAGAGCGGGGGGCACTGTGAGCTGGGGGCACTATGTGAGCTGGGGCACTGAGAGCTGGGGCACTGAGAGCTGGGGCACTGAGAGCTGGGGCACTGAGAGCTGGGGGCACTATGTGAGCTGGGAGCACTATGTGAGCTGGGGGCACTATGTGAGCTGGGGCACTATGTGAGCTGGGGGCACTATGAGCTGGGGCACTATGTGAGCTGGGGGCACTATGTGAACTGGGGCACTGAGAGCTGGGGCACTGAGCTGCGGGCACTATGTGAGCTGGGGCACTGAGAGCTGGGGGCACTATGTGAGCTGGGGGCACTATGTGAGCTGGGGCACTATGTGAGCCGGGGCACTATGTGAGCTGGGGGCACTGAGAGCTGGGGCATTCAGAGCTGGGGGCACTATGTGAGCTGGGGGCACTATGTGAGCTGGGGGCACTATGTGAGCTGGGGCACTGAGAGCTGGGGGCACTGAGAGCTGGGGGCACTGAGAGCTGGGGCACTGAGAGCTGGGGCACTGAGAGCGGGGGGCACTGAGAGCTGGGGGCACTGAGAGCTGGGGCACTGTGAGCTGGGGGCACTATGTGAGCTGGGGCACTGAGAGCTGGGGGCACTGAGAGCTGGGGCACTGAGCTGGGGGCACTATGTGAGCTGGGGGCACTATGTGAGCTGGGGCACTATATGAGCTGGGGGCACTATGAGCTGGGGCACTGAGAGCTAGGGGCACTGAGTGAGCTGGGGGCACTATGTGAGCTGGGGCACTGTAAGCTGGGGCACTGAGCTGCGGGCACTATGTGAGCTGGGGCACTATGTGAGCTGGGGGCACTATGTGAACTGGGGCACTGAGAGCTGGGGGCACTGAGCTGGGGGCACTGAGTGAGCTGGGGGCACTATGATGAGCTGGGGCACTGAGAGCTGGGGGCACTGAGAGCTGGGGGCACTTTATATGAGGTCTCATATTGAAAAGCGGTCACATGACATAAAATAAAAGTATCGGTACTCGGTATCGGTGAGTACTTTTAAAAAGCATCGGTACTTGTACTCGGTCTTAAAAAAATGGTATCTGTGCATCCCTACTTAGAGGTGAACAGAAGCAGGGATACAGGACAGTAGTTGGATGGAGAGTTGGGATCGAGGGAGAGTTTCTTTAGTATAGGGGTAACCGGTGCATGTTTGAAGGCGGATGGGAAGGAGCCGGTGAAGAGCGACAGGTTGAAGATGTGTGTGAGAGCAGGGGTGAGAAAGGAGGAGAGCGGAGGGATTAGATGTGAGGGAATGGGGTCAAGCGGGCACGTGGTGAGATGAGAGGAGGACAGTAAATAAATTACGTCCTCTTCAGTGGCTGGAAGGAAGCAGCAGAGGGTTGCAGAGGGGGCTTCTGGGATTGGATGTGGTTGATTCATTTGGGATGCTGAAACATTGTGTTAATTTGTTAACCCTACGAATGTTTCAAGCTAAAAAAAAAATGGCTGACTAAAGAGCATAAGTTCTGTTAGGATCCTTGCAAGGAAAGAGACATTGGGCTTTGACCTCTAAGAGGACACTGACCAGGCTATAGCATAACAGAGGCCTGAGCTTTAGCTGCAATCTGCTGCTGCCCAGGTCACCAGGGATGGAAAAGATACTTGTTAATGGAAGCCAACTCTGACCTCCTGCTCCGTGATAAAGTTTAAGAAGGAAAGTCTCCAGCTAGAGAGGGATATGGAAGGTGAAGGAGCATGAACAGGGGTAAGAACATATGGGTCTCAGATTTCCAGTTGTGGTTTTCAACATGCCAAGGTCTTGCTAATTCTGACTATATTGGTTTTCAAAGCATCATCAGGTAATGTACCCAACAATAAATCAAGTCACGTTATTCTAGATGTTTATTGAAATGCACTACCTTTTATGCTTTCTATCAGACTCCAAAAGGGAAAGAAGGTCTTTAAAACCATCCACTTTGGAGAACTTTAATGCATGGTTTAACAAGTACCATTAGATACTAGGCACGTTTAATCATTACAACCAAACAAAACACTAGCAGGGCTATTCAGAGATGGGTGAAAACCTTGAGAATTGGCAGGAGAAAGAACAATCTAGACCAAATAGCCAATTTGGAAAGTGAAATAAATGGGAGAATTTTTCTAGTTTGACTATTTTGACCTAGAATTTTCAATTCTCCAGTCATTCTCAAGGTTTTCGCCTCTTTCTGAATAACCCTGTAGGCATTTGCTACTTAACGATGCCAAAACCTATTCTTCCATGATTTTAGAAAGCCTATCCCCATTATAAAAGGTTTATAGAAATAGCCATTCTCCAGCGTGGTGGATAAAGCTGGGACTAGCAAAACATTCATGTGGTGGTAGATAGTATGTTGACTTACCATGGATGTAAGGTTCTGACCCTGTGCCAAGGAATGCTCAATTGATTCTTTGACAACATCCCTGATTCCCAATAGTGCCAATTCCAAATCGTGAGACCCAGACATCTGTCCTGCAATATGCACCAACATTGAGATGAAGTCCCTCCAGGGAGTGTCAAGATCCGAAAGGCTGGCCAGACAACCTCTCATGACATTGAGACAGTAGCCTACACAAGGCCGGATAAGAGTGAGGCCTTGGCAGTGTGGGCAATAATGCATCCTCACCAGGGCACGAGTGCACTCTCGTGTCATCCCAGCATGCTCAGTGCTGTTTATTACGTGTATTGCCATGCTTAACGACTGCTTCATCATTCTGCTGGCCCAGAGTGACTTGGACAGTTCCGTTATCATCCCCTGAAAGCTGGGTCCAAAAGGATCAATGTCTTGTCGGGTAAGCCGGAGGCACTCCAGGTATTCTTCAGACAATGGAGCTCGTGATGGGTTTATCAAGTGATTGTAAACCAAAGGGAAAAGGGCATCAAAAAATCGTGAGACTGCACTGTCCACAGGCATCTCTTCACCCAGGATATTAAGTGAGATGTCCATAAACAACTCTCTCACAGGGTCCTGTACGTCATGTGCCAATGGCCGATAGATGCTGTCGAACAAAGACAGAGTCTGATTTGTGGCCCTGTCAATCAAATATGTGAAGGTTTCTGGTGGAAAAAAGGAAAAGATAATTGATAAAAGAAGATTTGTTCACAACAGGTTAATTATATCCACATGTGGAGTACTTGTTGGAAGACAATTACCTTTTGGCCATCCAAAGTTAACCCAAGGTCAACAAATTAGACCCCAAAGCTTTTTAATCAAATTACCCTGACTATTTAGAGAGCATTTGCTGCTTGTTGGCTGGGGAACACCTTGCACGCGGTTCCTGAAGGGATTTTTTGAGTATCTGATAACAGGCTAATGGATAAACTCACTGCAATAGTTCATAATTTTTTAAATTTTATCATCACAAACACAGAATATTTGAAGTTATTACAACTCTTCGCAAAAAAATCTTACTGAACCCCTCATTCTTCCTGAGACCTCTCGGCTTTACTCAAGATCTAGCTGAGAGCTTTATTGTATCTACTCCCACTGGAGAGTATTTGATATTTCAACCACGACTCACCATAGTTACTCAAAAAGTATACAACATACCACTCAGTCATGTATCAAGCAAATGTATAGAATGGATGTTCCTAAATTGATGTTGCATTCTCACCAAAATGATATATTTGTAGGATATGTCATACTAACTACTCTCTACTGTGTCGATGATGATGGATGTTTAGTACAGTTGCTGGTTTGTACCTACATTTTCTGTGATTGGGCTTCGTGTCGGATTTCCTTACTCTCTAAAGCCTCCATGATCTTTGATAATCATAGAAATCGCTTGCTATGCACTCATACTATTTGAGCATTCGTGGCTGTACCAGCAGGAGGTGTTAATTTGATACTGTATGCAGAGACTGATGTCTCCTGTGAATAATAGATTCTGATGTTAGCTAATTAGAATTACAATTAAAATTGCGTAGAAAGTGCCAACATCCTTTGCAGCATTGTACAATGGATAGGACAAAACAAACAGAAAACTTATAATATTGTATTAGCCATCACCACTGATAAATTAGAGCATTTTCCTTTCTTACCATGAAAACCTTCTTTATATGAACCCAAATGTGCACTGTGGTGTGAAATGCTATCCCCCCTTTAAAGGAATAATCTGGGGTTAAAATGGTATGGAGGGGACATAGGGGTTATATATTAACCCCCTCCTGAACCCCTTCTTGTTTTTACCTCTTAGATCAGTTTAAAACTCACCTGAAACCAAGGTCACCCACCGCAATCCTCTAGATGCGGCCAGCTTCTTCTGAGTCTCAGCATGACACATGATCATGGGGGTGGTTGGACACTTAGGCAAACATCCAGCCAATTCAATGGCTCTCCATATGAGTGCATTGAGATCCTTTGGCAGGACCTAGGTCCTGAATCAGTTCCTGCTTCTGGGTGCCATGAGAGACAAGGGGGGTGTTTGTGAGGGTCCTGAGAACGAGCAACAGCACAAATGGCCTGCTCTACGGTGGGGCCCGCTCAGGTCTCACAAACAAGGTTTTAGCTTGATTGTGCCATTACAGGGATGAATTTTCCATATGCAAATCAGCCTGCTCTCACCCAGAAAGGGTGGCCAGTGCTGATTGCCAAGGACGTCATCCCTGCACGAGAGGTGCAGCAACCCCCGACGATCGTTTCGGCCTTATTCGTCGGGGGTTGCTGCACCTCTCGTGCAGGGATGACGTCCTTGGCAGTCAGCACTGGCCACCCTTTCTGGGTGAGAGCAGGCTGATTTGCATATGGAAAATTCATCCCTGTAATGGCACAATCAAGCTAAAACCTTGTTTGTGAGACCTGAGCGGGCACCCACCGTAGAGCAGGCCATTTGTGCTGTTGCTCGTTCTCAGGACCCTCACAGACTCCCCCCTTGTTTCTCACTGCAAATGTAAAGGGTCATCCAGACGTGGACCCCTTGCTTGATGTGCCTAGAGGGGTGTCAGCTATACCCTCCTGACGAGGCCCAATAAGGCCGAAACGATTGTCGGGGGTTGCTGCACCTCTCGTGCAGGGATGACGTCCTTGGCAATCAGCACTGGCCACCCTTTCTGGGTGAGAGCAGGCTGATTTGCATATGGAGCATTCATCCCTGTAATGGACAGGACATACTTGAAAACGAGAGAAATCTCAATGTATCCTTCCTGGTAAAATCCTTTATAAATAAATCCCTGTAATGGCACAATCAAGCTAAAACCTTGTTATAGTTATATAGTTATATAGTTATATAGGCTGAAAAAAGACATGCGTCCATCGGGTTCAGCCTCTCCCACATAACCTACTGCTGTTGATCCAAAAGAAGGCAAAAAACCCAGTCTGAAGCGCTCGCCAATATGCAACATACTGGGAAAAAATTCCTTCTTGACCCCAGAATGGCAGTCAGATTTCTCCTTGGATCAAGAAGCTTTTACCCACATATTAAATATTATAACCCTTAATATTCTGTGTCTGCAGGAAGTCATCCAGTCGTTTTTTAAAAGTCTGTACAGACTCTGACCCAACCACCGCAACAGGCAGAGAATTCCACAGCTTTATTGTTCTCACCGTAAAATAACCCTTCCTATGCTTTAAGCTAAATTTTCTTTCTTCCAGTCTAAATGGATGACCCCTTGTCCTATGTATAGTCCTGTTAATGAATAGGTTATCAGACAATGGTTGATAATGGCCCCGTATATATTTATATAAGGTTATCAGATCCCCTCTAAGGCGCCTTTTCTCTAAACTAAACAGGTTTAAGCTTGTTAGTCTTTCCTCATAACTTAACCCTTCCATCCCCCTTATTAATTTAGTTGCCCGTCTCTGCACTTTTTCTAACGATATAATATCTTTTTTAAGACAGGTGCCCAAAATTGCACGGCATATTCAAGGTGCGGCCTGACCATTGATTTATACAGAGGCAAAATTATGTTTTCATAACGTGAGTGAACTCCCCTTTTAATGCATGCCAGTACTTTGCTGGCCTTGGCGGCTGCTGTTTGACATTGCACATTGTTACTTAGTTTGAAGTCTATGATTATTCCCAAATCCTTCTCCTGCTTGGATTTCCCTAACTCCGTACCATTTAGGGTATAAATTGCTTGTGTGTTCTTCACTCCAAAGTGCATAACTTTGCATTTATCTAGATTAAATTTCATCTGCCATTTAAGTGCCCAGTCCCCCAATCTATCTAAATCCCTCTGCAGCGAAGTAACATCCTGCTCACATTGTATTACTTTTCCTAGCTTTGTGTCATCTGCAAACACTGATACATGACTTTCAATGCCTATCTCAAGGTCATTTATAAATAAATTGAATAGTATTGGTCCTTGTTTGTGAGACCTGAGCGGGCACCCACCGTAGAGCAGGCCATTTGTGCTGTTGTTCGTTCTCAGGACCCTCACAGACTCCCCCCTTGTTTCTGGGTGCCATTCCTGGAATTTCAGTTCAGCACTTGCTGATCTGAGCTTCTGAAAGGAGCTAAGCGCCTGCACTCTTAGGTCTGAATCAGCCCTCCAGGAGCCCCACAAAAGAATAGGGATGAGGAAGCTCAGGGCAGTTTAACCACTTAATTAACATTGAATAATCACAATGGCTAGAGTGTCCCATTAAATTTTTTAAATATTTTTTTGTAATTTACAGTAATAAAAAAATACTGTTTTAGTCGTACACATGCATTTCTCTTAAGAGTCCTCCATTATCCCCATTTTGATGAATGAGCCTGATTATACACATGCTCATCTGCCTCGCTTTCCATATCAGAATTACTGCAAAATGAGTACATAATTAAAATCTTACTACCTTCTTTCCAGCTGCATAAAATGAGACTATAAAATATTTAAATATTTTCTTATCCTTATCTGGCAGATTGCTTTCTAAATAAATCTGATTTTATGATTGTCAGGATTGTATATACGTTGTATCCAGGGGATTCCTGCATTGTAAAACAGCTGTCTCTGCTTAGCGTGCTGTATGAGCGTTCTCCAGAAAACCTGCTTAGAGATGTTTTAAGAGATCCTAAGGCCCCAGGCGTTATACAAAAAGGAGGCCCCAAAACGGATGTAATCCATTCTTTACAGCTCCATTCTTATATAAATCATTAATATAAATAAATTAACTACGCCATATGTCTAAAGGCATTTTGCATGTATTTCAATAATACCCACTATTCAATACGGTCCTTACTTGGTTATAAAAAAAATCACTTAAACTACTAAAAAAAAACATAACGAAGCACAAATATTAAAAAGTCTATTTCGCTACTGAATCATGAGCTGATCTCATAAACTGAAGCTATTTCAGGAACCCCTCCCTATACCTAGGGTTCCAGTCGTAAAAAAGTAAGTGCAGGAACTCTCCGATATTTCTGCTCCTCAAATAACTATTACACTTAACACCAAACCACATGCAAATTTGATATCAATGATTAAATCTGAAGAATATATATATACACTATGTTACGATTAAAGTGTGGTTAATTTTAGGATTACCCGAGTAATCCTGACATTACCCAGGCGTCATTAGCAAAAGTCCGAAGTGAAATGAAATTTCGGACTTTATCCGGATAATCGGCAAAGTATCCAGAGGCCTCTGGGTACTCCGGTTTTCTGTACTGTTTTACCAGGGTAAAATGCACATTACCCTAGTGTTGCTGGATAAAGTGCGATGTGCTATGAAACATTGGACTTTGTCCAGGTAATCTGCAAAATATCCAAACGCCTCTGGGTTCTCCGCTTTTCTTGGGTTTTCAGCAGGTTACAGATGACTGAATTCCGAGGATTACCCGGATAAAGCTGCAAACTGTTATCTGACTGATAACAAAATTGTGTTTTTAGTTATTTTAACCAAATTGTATCCACAGTCACAAACCACACTAAATAACTGTCATGTAACTCTGTGCATTAAATGTCTGAAAATTAATTTATGAAGATAAAGATGTTATATAAAGAGTAACTTAATGGTTATTATGTTTTATAAATGATATATAAGCACATATGACACATAAGAAAGATCATGTAACTCTTTCACATTGATATAAGAAACATATCTAAATAAATAAATAAATTTTGTATATTCATTATATCCTTAATACATTTTAATGTTTGGCTTTTGCCATTTTCATTGATAATATCCATAGATAATTGCAAAATTCACTTTTACCCAAGCGGGATTGGATGCTCTGCAGATTACCCAGGTGAAGCTGTGGATAGTCCTCACATTACCCGGGTAAAGCTTCAGAGTTTTATCTGAACGACAATAAAATTTAATTTTAACCAAACGGGGTTGGATAGTCTGCAGATCATCAGGGTAAAGTGCGAATTTTTCAGCTCTTCCAGACTGTTACCCAAGGGCAGTTGGTTAGTCCTAAATTTACCCGGATAAAGCCCGAATTTTTCATTTTTTTGCAGCTTTACCCGGCGGTTTTGGGTAATGTCAGGATTACCAGGGTAATTTTAAGATTAACCGCACTTCGGGCTTTAACTGTAATATATACAGTTGTGTTCAAAATTATTCAACCCCCACTGAAATTGAGTGTTTTGGCCAGTTTGACATTGATTTTGATCATTCAGTCATCTTGCTTACAATTAAATCAAAGAGGCACGTGTAGGTCAGACAAATATAACATAACATTTATAATGAAATAACCACAAATGTCTTTTCTGTGCTCACATCATTATCAGTTTTATTCAACCCCCAAGTGACATTCAATCTTAGTACTTAGTACAACATCCTTTTACAGTTATAACAGCTTTTAAACGTGAAGCATAGCTTGACACAAGTGTCTTGCAGCGATCTACGGGTATCTTCGCCCATTAGTCATGGGCAAAAGCCTCCAGTTCAGTCACATTCTTAGGCTTGCGCACTGCAACTGCTTTCTTTAAGTCCCACCAGAGGTTCTCAATCGGATTTAAGTCAGGTGACTGCGATGGCCACTCCAAAATGTTCCAGCCTTTAATCTGCAACCATGCTCTAGTGGACTTGGAGGTATGCTTGGATCATTGTCCTGTTGAAAGGTCCAACGTCTCCCAAGCCTCAGGTTTGTGACGGACTGCATCACATTGTCATCCAATATCTCCTGGTATTGAAGAGAATTCATGGTACCTTGCACACGCTGAAGCTTCCCTGTACCTGCAGAAGCAAAACAGCCCCAAAGCATGATTGACCCCCGCCATGCTTCAAAGTAGGCAATGTGTTCTTTTCTTCATAGGCCTTGTTCTTCCTCCTCCAAACATAGCGTTGATCCATGGGCCCAAACAGTTCTAATTTTGTTTCATCAGTCCACAGAACACTATCCCAAAACTTCTGTGGTTTGTCCACATGACTTTTGGCATACTGCAGTCGACTCTTCTTATTCTTTGGAGACAGCAAGGGGGTGCGCCTGGGAGTTCTGGCATGGAGGCCTTCATTACGCAGTGTGCGCCGTATTATCTGAGCTGAAACTTCAGTACCCACATCTGACAAATCTTTTCTCAGTTCCTCAGCAGTCACACGGGGACTTTTCTCCACTCTACGCTTCAGGTAGCGCACAGCAGTCGAAGTCAGCATCTTCTTTCTGCCACGACCACGTAGCGTTTCAACAGTGCCCTTTGCCTTGACTTTGCGAATGATGCTTCCTATGGTCTCTCTTGGTATGTTTAACATCTTTGCAATCTTCTTATAGCCATTGCCCTTCCTGTGAAGAGTAATCACCTCTTCTCTTGTCTTCCTGGACCATTCTCTTGACTTCACCATGTTTGTATCCACACCAGTAAATGTCTAGAAGGAGCTGAGTATCACAGTTATTTTAAAGCTGCCTAATTGGTGCTTATTATGCTTTATTGCTGCTCCGTGACATCCACAGGTGTTTTCAATACCTGATTGAAAACACTTGAATGAACCTCTGTTCTTCAGAGTGGTAGTCTTTAAGGGGTTGAATAATTGTGTCAATGAAGAATTCACAAAAGAAACATTTACTACTGTATTACAAAACCAATTGATGTCATTTTAGTTGCATATGGTTCTTTAAAAAGTCCTTTTAGGATTTCATTCTGAATACAATTACAAATATACACTAAATTCCCTAAAACCCTTTACAGCATTGGGGTTGAATAATTTTGAACACAACTGTATACATATATATATATATATATATAGTAATCGAAGGAAGAACGGCGGCACTCCAGGTCGATAAAAAATTCTAAGCGTTTTTATTCCAAAATCAACGTTTCAGCCCCAAACCGAGGCTTTCATCAGGTATCCTGATGAAAGCCTCGGTTTGGGGCTGAAACGTTGATTTTGGAATAAAAACGCTTAGAATTTTTTATCGACCTGGAGTGCCGCCGTTCTTCCTTCGATTACTATTTATCCCTAGCCTAAACTCGGCAGGCACCGGGCACAAAGGAAAGCTGGAAGCTGGAGTGCTCAGTTTGTACATTTTCTATATATATATATATATATATATATATATATATATATATATATATATATATATATATATATATATCTATATATCATATTTCTGGTGAATGCAAAAGGAAACATTAGAGATATGCGTTTCGTTTCGAATCAAAATTCTGATGAAATTTGCCAATTCGTATTTTGGAAGCACGTCCAAAATAACAAATTGGTTCCATCCGAAACGGAACGAAATGGAATGAAACAAAATAGAATGAATTGATTTGTTGTACCGTTTCACTTAGATTCAGCACCGCATCCCTGTCCATTGGCCATGGTGCTGAATCTGTTGTATTCAGCACCACGGGCAATGGACAGCGCCATGGTGGACAGTGGCAATGGACAGTGCCATTTGGTGCAGTTTGGCGGCAGTGAAATTCCCCATAGATAAGTAATGGTTAATCTATTCAGAGAACGCCGAACAGCACTGAAATACCCTGGTTTTCGGTGTTTTGTTTGACAGGTTTAAAAAGTTGAATCCCATATGTTTCAATGTAAAAATTACTCCTCGTTTTTATTAAATATTTATTCAACTGTTTATTCTTTTCACTTGCAGCAAAAAGACCCTATTTTATTTTTTAGGATTTTTTGTAATTTTTCGGGATTTTTTTGGTGAAATGTTTCGATTCCTAATTATTTTAAAGCAAGGCTTTCTTTCTTTGATGAAGGCAGCGGGTTCTTTTTTTTTCCTTCAGTCTGGCTGCGTTCGACAGGTGCTGTCCTTGGTGCTGAAACCTATTCAGCACCAAAGACAGCAGCCCCGCGGTCCCAAATTACTAATAATAACAGGAAAATAACTA
Source organism: Leptobrachium leishanense (assembly GCA_009667805.1). Taxonomy (NCBI): domain Eukaryota; kingdom Metazoa; phylum Chordata; class Amphibia; order Anura; family Megophryidae; genus Leptobrachium; species Leptobrachium leishanense. Next base: position 70,575,281 of record CM019066.1, read on the forward strand.
ATATAAACGAAATAATGAATCAATCCGAACTACGAATCACAGTAACATAACGAACGTATCAAAACTAATTGAAAACCATAACGAATCGACCCGATACTAAACAAATTTTTTTTTGGTCACATGTCTAAGAAACATATGATTGGAACCTAATAAAAGCTTTTCTGTGTGAGCCAAAAGGGAATTCCGTTCCTTCTGAGAACATAGGGGAAGAACTGCAATCCCACACGTTCCCATTTTGAATTGTTCCTTGCCTGTGTCCATGTGCGCTATTATTCACAGATGGACTACTCTGGAAATTAATGGCCGATATTGGGCTCTATTACATTCCACACGCAAATCTGTGCGCGCAGCGTTAAATGTTAATGCTCGTAAATTAACGTAGGTATTATGATCCGAGCGCATTTTTTCATCCGTCAAAAAATATTGCGCGTAAAAAAAACACGCAATAACGCACGCGCATTGACGATGCGCGCAGAAATCAGTGGGCAATCAGAATTAAGAACCACAATTGTCTCCCGTTCACTTTTAGCGCCTGTCAAAATCAATCTGAGTATATATGCTGCAGCAATAATAAAAACACGCACAACCTCTCAATTTTATTGTTTGGGTATGTGTAGAATGTGTAACTATACTGTGCTGTATTTCTTTTTTTCCGTGCTGGTGTTTTTCGTTTCGGCCAGAACGTTCAGATTTGCAGTTACCACCAGCTTTTAAAAGACGTTAAAATTATGCGCGCAAATGTCGTTCGTAAAACGTTGCGCATCTATTGTAATACCATCCGCGTACCAGCGCACGAACGCATTTGCGCTCACAATGTTAAGTATTAGACATGTGCATTCGTTTTAGTACTAAAACGATTTAGTCCGAATTTTGGGATAATTTAGTTTTAGTATGACTCAAGAGAAACGAAACTGTTCAGTACAAAAAACGAAAGAAACTAAAATAAAATGCACTACATTTTAGTTTCAGTCCTTTTTGTGATATTATATTGATGAGTGAAGGAGACCAGCAATGAAGAACGCAACATCGCAAAGCTACAGAAAAGGTTTGTATGCATAATCCTTCCCGACCCCTACCCGAAAATATGACAGTGATAGAGCTCCAGAATACTCACTCACAGCGCAGCCAGCCAGCCCAGGAGAGGAAACCTTTACTTAACCCTTGCATGTCTATGAGGCAGACAAGATGATAAAAGCAGCTGGAGAAGGAAAACATTCAAATAAATCACACTGAAAGCTAATGTCAGAGGAGGGCTGGATAGTAAAAACCCCTTTATAACAAGCAGCGCTGGGAGAAGAGAGGGACTTTATAAAATGTGTGTTATCTCCCCTCCCGCTCTGCATAATAGGGGCTTAGGTCTGATACATTTTATATTATCCAGTAGCCCTATCCCCTTTCCTTATCTATAATACATGTTTTATATAAAGTCCCTCTCCTCTCCCAGTGCTGTTTGTTATAAATGTTTTTTTACGTCTGATACATTTTAGTATCCAGCTCTCACAGTTACTCTGTCATTATGAGCCTTCAGTGTGATTTATTTGAATGTTTTCCCTGGATTTAAAGTGCTTCATTTTATTATAAAAATAAATTTGCACCAGTCATCTCGTCTCTGAACTTTCAGACCGATTTGCGTTAATATTTTCCCTCTCCCCTGCTTTTATAATCCTGTTTGTCTCTGCCACAGAGATACAAAGTTTAAGTAAAAGTTCCCTCTCCTGTGCTGGATAAGCATTGCATTCCGAAAGTTCTGCACCCTCCACATGCCAATGCAGTCAGATGATCTATACAGAGAGGGGCATTAATTAATGCAGGAGGATGTTTTATACATTATACAGAGAGGGGTATTAATGCAGGAGGATGTTATATACATTATACAGAGAAAGGTATAAATTGAGGAGGATGTTCTATACAGAGAGGGACATTAATTTAGGAGGATGTCATATACATTATACAGAGAGGGGTATTAATTAATGCAGGTGGATGTTGTATACATTATACAAAGAGGGGTATTAATTAATGCAGGAGGATGTTCTATCAATTATACAGAGAGGAGCCTTTTTTTTAGCCCTTTAAATCCAGTGGCTGTGAGCGCTGAGATTGGCTGCTTGTTATATTATCTCTCAGTACAATGTATCAGGCTCAGCTGTTACAGTAACTGTTTGTAACAGCGCTCAGAGTTTCAGTAAAGCAAGGAAATAATATTGTTCTAACCTCTTATAAATAAAACTATATTTACTAGTTTGACTGAAACTCCGAGCGCTGTGATGAGCAGCAGTCAGTTACTGTAACAGCTTTGCCTGACACATTGTGCTGAGAGTGAGAGATACTGTAACAAGCAGCGATCTCAGCCCTCTGAGGAGCCACTACAATAGTAATTCTATCCACTGGTTTTCGGATGAATGAAATTAGTTTTCATACTAAAGAACTTAAAACGAAATTCTTTCGTAACTAAATAAATTGCATTTTAGGACTAATCTATTAGTTCAAAACGATATTTTGTGTTGTGCACATGTCTATTAAGTATGGAATGCGCACACGAACCTTTCGTTTTGCGAAGGGTCACTTGCGTTAAGCGTTAATGCGCATTGTATGCGCGAATGTCGTTATACGACGTTCGGCGCAAAGGGTTTTGCCCCTCGCGTTAATGCGTTTTTGCGCGACCAGTGTAATAGAGCCCATTGGCTTTTGTTTATACGTGTCCCTTGTAGCACATATTTCTCTCACTTTGGTGAGATTTATAGTACTGATCCCCCTTATTTGCATATTATTGTAGAAACTCTACCCTTTTACCAGCGGAGACCCTTCTTTTTTGTTTTTTTGCTCTCACAAGATCTACTGTCCGTTTTCTAATGACCACGCTCCAGTTACGCAACATCTCTACCAGTGTTGAAGTCTCCTTTGAATGTTGTTTATTGTATTTCTAAATGTGTGTTCCTTGGTTTCACTATGCTTGAGAAAGACCTCGGGAATGACCCAAAACAATGCGCTGTCTATAACAAATTGGCTACTTGCATGGTCAAAGATGGTATGTCCAGTTTGAGGTTTTCTTTTCTGCTAATTGAGGACATTCAGACAGGGTTTTGTTTCAGAATTATTTAGGAAAAGGTTAATGAGTGTAGATTATTATTAGTCTGTATTATTGTAGCCAGTTAATCACCATTTTAGCTTGGTCTTGCTAATTGTAAAGGTTAATTGCTGCCAGGTATCTGTCAGGATAATTGAGAAAGACTAATTTCTAATGGTTATTGGTTTTACCTACTAAGACAAGTACTAATGGTCAGGAATCGTACGGAAGGATAACAATTATTGAGCATCGGCCAGAAATATTCAGGCAGGACAATTATCAATAATAATAATTAATCTCTATTATTTAGATTAATATCTTACTGAGCTAATCTAGAACAAGATCTTTAATGAAGCAGGCTACTACTTCGGAGACAACAATGTCTCAATTTATGAATTTGTAACTGCAAAAAAAAAAGACAACAAACGCTAGAATAGTTAGCAGTGCATTGTAGAGCTATTATGGAGTAATGGAGGGAATATTTTGCCATTTTTATAGGTTTCTATGCTACAAATTAGACATGCATTTGTTCTTGGACGATCTGCAATTTGTTAGAATTTTGGACAATTCTTCTGCCATGACCCTAAACAGGGTGGTGCTGAAGAAGCGCTGGAAATCACGTGCCCGAACCACTTTGGCCGTGACTTGAGGCCCAGCAGCACCTATCCTGCAGCGGTGTCACATTCATGATGCAGGGGTGCAGGTAGAGTCCAAGCTTGGGGGCACAAAGCCAGCTAGAGATAAGTAAACAGGTGGATTTATTTACAAGGGTCAGGATTAACAGCACAGATTTGAAGGGTCAGTGAAAACAACACAAACCAGGTGTGTTAGGATACTCATACAGGGCACAGGTCTAGCCAAGATGAAAGATGTCAAGGCATCTGAAGCTAGGGGCAGCTCCCTTAAATAGGAAGCCCACAGGTTAACCAGTGAGTGAAAGGGGGGTTGTGAGGATCCTGAGGACGAGCAACAGCACTAGTGGCCTGCTCTACGGTGGGGGCCGCTCAGGTCTCACAAGGTTTAGCTTGCTTGTGCCATTACAGGGATGAATGCTCCTTATGCAAATCAGCCTGCTCTCACCCAATGAGGGTGGCCAGTACTGATTGCCAAGGACGTCATCCCTGCACGAGAGGTGCAGCAACCCCCCGACGATCGTTTCGGCCTTGTTAGGCCTCGTCAGGAGGGTATAGCTGACACCCCTCTAGGCACATCAAGCAAGGGGTCCACCTCTGAATGACCCTGTATACTTATAGTGAGAGAAAGGGGGGTGGTGAGGATCCTGAGGACAAGCAACAGCACTAATGGCCTGCTCTACGGCAGTGGTGTATTTAGGTTGTATGCTGCCCGAGGCCTGACTAAACTCGTGCACCCCAAAATTAAATTTGACACACCCCTTCCTGTCAAGGTCATACCTCTTCCTGGTTAAACCCCACCCTTCCTCTTTAGGCTCCACCGTTTCCTCTTAGAGCTCCGCCTTTTCCTCTCTTGATATTAAAAGTGGATACCAAGTGCCTACTTGTATATTTTGTATACCGTTTCAAATGTTGTATCTATTGAGATAATCAAATAAAATTATGAAATGTTTAAATTCAACCATTTTAACAAAGATCAGCCAATGCATGTCAAGTAAACTGGATCACAGCCGCACTAATTGGTTATACAATAAAATCCACAGAAACGTGCACTTTGAGCGTATCACAGAGCTGCACAGCAATAAAACCCACAGAAACATGCACCCTGTATGAGCGTATCACAGAGCTGCACAGCAATAGAACCCACAGACATGTGCACTGTGTATGAGCGTATCAGAGCTGCACAGAAATAAAACCCACAGAAACATGCACCGTGTATGAGCGTATCACAGAGCTGCACAGCAATAAAACCCACAGACATGTGCACGGTGTATGAGCGTATCACAGAGCTGCACAGCAATAAAACCCACAGAAATGTGCACTGTGTATAAGCGTATCAGAGCTGCACAGCAATAAAACCCACAGAAACGTGCACTGTGTATGAGCGTATCACAGAGCTGCACATCAATAAATCCCACAGAAACATGCACTGTGTATGAGTGTATCACAGAGCTGCACAGCAATAAAACCCACAGAAACATGCACTGTGTATGAGTGTATCACAGAGCTGCACAGCAATAAAACCCACAGAAATGTGCACCGTGTATGAGCGTATATCACAGAGCTGCACAGCAATAAAACTAATTTCATTCCAAACGCCCCCACTCTTTTCATTTCATTAACCCCCACCTCTTTTCATTTCATTTAAACCTCCCACTCTTTTCAATTCATAACCCTCCCCACTCTTTTCATTTCATACCCCCACTCTTTTCATTTAATTTATACCCCCATTCTTTTCATTTAATTTATACCCCCACTCTTTTCATTTAATTTATACCCCCACTCTTTTCATTTAATTTACACCCCCACTCTTTTCATTTAATGTAACCCCAACCCCCACTTTTCATTTAATTTAACCCCAACTCTTTTCATTTAATTTATACCCCCACTCTTCATTTAATTTAACCCCAACCCCACTTTTCATTTAATTTAACCAACTCTTTTCATTTAATTTAACCCCCCACTCTTCATTTACTTTAACCCCCAACCCCCCTTTTCATTTAATTTAACCCCAACTCTTTTCATTTAATTTAACCCCCCACTCTTTTCATTTAATTTATACCCCCACTCTTCATTTAATTTAACCCCCAACCCCCACTCTTCATTTAATTTAACTTAACCCCCACTCTTCACTTAATTTAACCCCAACCCCCACTCATTTAATTTAACCCCCCACTCTTTTCATTTAATTTACCCCCCCATCTCTTTTCATGAACCCCCCCCCCCTTTGACCTGGGGGCTGGGTCCTGCAAGCCACCTCTCTGTCCCGGCATCTGCAGCACGCTCTGCCTGCAGCTTGGTGGAGCGCTTGGAGGAAGTGACGTCATATGACGCTCGGTGGCCGGGTATTCAAGAACCGGCGGCCGCGAGTGTTTGGTCCCTCGGAGCGGCGGGTCCCACGGAGCGGCAGGTCACAATCGTCCCATGGGGCGGCGGGTCCCACTGAGCAGCGGGGCCACCATCCCATGGAAAGTGCCGCCCTAGGCCCAGGCAATATCGGCCTAGGCCAAAATACACCGCTGCTCTACGGTGGATGCCCGCTCAGGTCTCTATGCAACGTAACTTGCGTAGGTACACACATTAAGTAAAAAACCTGCAGGGCCTTCTGGATTTCAGAAACCCAGAGCTGAAGGGGACTAGCAGCGCAAGCCAAGGGAGAAAAGGTGAGTATTATTAGCTTAAATAAAAAAAATGAAAATAAGATTTGCTCGCAGTGGCATCTGCCCAGTTATTTAAGGGCAAAAAGGGGGGGGGGGTGGTTCCATTAACTCTTTCCACCACAAAAAAGTACTGCTACTGGCACATTATACATATATTATTGTAAACCCATTTCCTCTTTTTCTTAGTAGTAAATCAATTTTAAGCGCTCATCACAGAATAATACGTTGAGTTATTAAAAAAAGTAAAATATAAATTTTTATTCAGAATTCTTACTCTAAATATTCATTCCATATTTGTATTTCAGATGTTTTCAAGCAATAGCCTTGCTGTTCTGGAATCTCAGCCTTGGCTCAATTTCTTCGAACATCTTGCAATGATTAAGGACTCTGAAACCTCACCCTTCTAACAATGAGCTCCACTGAGGGCTGTCAGCAGTTTCTCACTTACACAGGGAAATTGTTGGCAATTCTTCCATAAAAAAAGCACTCCGATGGTTGAAACCTGAAACTGCTTAGATGTTTCTGAAACCAAACCCTTGATCTGACCCTTTGGGATCCAACATCTGCTGACTCAGAGAAAGCAAGACTGGAACGCTGGTAAAATCCCTAAAAAAAAAAAACCACCGGGCAGCCGGTTATTAATGAAATCACAACTCTCGCATGGCCGCCAACTAAGGAATTGCAATGATGCAATACAAACGCTATTAATTACAAGGAATACATGGCCTCCAAAAACATGTCCACTACTGTCAGTCCCTTAGCAACATCAGTAAATAGTATGAGACATAGCGTGCCCCATGATCCCACATAAATGACCTAAATAAGTGTAATTGCTAATATTTCGCTTAATTTAACCCCCACCCAGAAACTCTCTTGGTGTCCTGGCTACACTATTCAAATATCTGTTCTCCACACATTCCGGCTTTAGAATAGTGTTTCTAAACATCTTAGCACTGATTGCTGTAATTTTTCCTCCTCTGTGGGAGGAGCTTACGAAGAGCCATCGAGAAGACTAGCCCCCAGCACTGATATCAGCATGCTGACGTGTCAGCGCCCTGGTGCACCAAGTGAGCGGAGGGCTGTCCAGCAGGACAGCTCTTCCGCTCACAGCTGTCAATCACCTCAGCAAAATCGTACCAGACGTAACTGTGATTTTTTTTTTTTTTTACAGGGAAGTACACCTTCTTTTACTACATATGTCTTAGAAAAAAATATAGAGCTAGTGATTTCACGTCAGATGAGATCATCTATCGTGGATCTGTCATGGGCACTTTGATATTGTTCATTAATAAAAAAAATTATCAATTATTGTATTAACCTTTAAGGAATGGTTACTGTAAGTATATGTACATGGCAACCCTTGGAGAGAATGAGTTTTAAAAATGTGCCTTGTTATACAGTGAAATGCATTACATGGTTTTCAGTCATCCATGATCTACGTTTTGAGGATTGAGGAGGCAAATTGAAGAATAATAATACAATTAACAATGGTTTTCTAATGTAGATTAATTCAGAAACAAACCATTTTTTCTTGCTTTGGTTACATGCCTATATGTTATTATAGACATGGATTATACACATTAGAGGATAGATTCCCACCAATCAATGTCATCCCATGGAATTCAAAGTAAAATGTAAAAGCGTAGAGCAAGCCTTGCCAAAAGGAAGTAGTACAATCCCCTGTGCAAGGCATCATGGGAGTTATAATTCTACCACAGCCTGGGTGGTGAGGCTTGTCAGTCATCCTTCTTAGAAATTTACACTTTCGCAGTTAGCTACTATTTTTTATTATTTATTAACAACATGCTCCAGATCTGCTGAACGTGTAAGGTGGACATTGTTGCATATATAATATCAGATTTTCATGGAAAACCAGGTATTATATATGCAACAATGTCCACCTTACACATTCAGCAGATCTGAAACAGATTAATAGATAATAATAAAAAAAATTGTAGCTACCTACGAAAGCATGAATTGGGGGGGGCACGAGTGAACAGTCTAAAAACCTACTCTTTCAATACCATTTTAAATCATTGCTACTCTAGTGTTTAGCGCAGACATTGTATTTTTGTAAGCCAGGCTAACCACAAGTGGAGACTATTTTAGACTGTTAGAATCTAACTTTGTAGTGGACTGTAAAATCTCTTGTTTTATGTTCTGCCAAATGATTGCACCAAAGTATTTATAGAGACAACATGTAAAAATATCTTATTATGACTCATTGAATAAAGCAAAAAAGCGATCTGGGAGAGCGATGCCGGTTCTGATAGCAGAGCATAAAATAACAATGTGAAGTAAATGATAAAACACACCAAACACGCTTTATGTTGGCCAGAAACACTGTTTCAGTGATACTGGACAGCCAAAAGTCTATTTTATTTCCACGATTTCACTGTGCAGGAACTCTGGAATAGAAAACATGTCTTAGAGCTTTAGGTTTGGCTGAATCTGTTGAAATGTTGAATGGACATTATAGGCTAACAGTAAATTCATTATAGAGAGATACTACGTTACATTTGCACTTTAATGTGACACTATCATGCTCAACACAAGTTGGGCTCATGTGCTGGAAGCATCCTGCAGAAAGCAGAGATCAGCACTGGATTCTGGTGAGTTTTTAAATGAAACTAAAGGGGTAAAATAGGTAAAAGGGGGTCCTGGTCTCCTCTGCCCTCGCTTGGATATGTGCAGGCCTGGGAGAGGGAACTTGGTGCCTCGTTGGACAACGATGACTGGCAGGATATTTGGGTGGCTTAACGCACAGTTTCCATTTGTACGACGCTACAGGAACAATAGATTAAAACGGTTATGAGGTGGTACACTACCCCCCATCTTTCTATATAGAGCTAACCCCTCAGTCCCAGATACATGTTGGAGGAACTGCAGTCTTAAGGGTACCCAGACTCACATGTGGTGATCCTGTCCAAAGGTCGTTTTGTATTGGGGCACATGAAAACCCTGGTGGAGAGCATTTCTGGTCCTATTGTCCCGCGGGACCCCTGGACTTGTCTGGGACTGGTTTTGCAAACAGATATGTCACGCCATCAGAACCACCTATTGGCTAAGATCTTCCTGGCTGCCTGGAAGGCCATCACTGATCACTGGAGGTCTCCTTCTCTGCCAACACAACGGCATTTACTTTGAATAATGGATCATGTGCAGTTGATAGACGAATTGTCGGTGGTCCACCGCACCATACCTACTTTTCTTTAGGTTTGGAATGATTGGGATGCCCCTGGACACTGGCCATCGCACTGGAAGTTTCCTTCAATAGGAGGATCGCGATTTGCACAGCTGAATGCACTCAGCAGCAGCAGAGAGTAGAAGGAACGTCCGCTCTCACGGACGTTCCTTCCACTCTGCAGTGCGCTCGTCTGACATGAGCCTAAGGGAGGAGTGTGTAGGGGGTCAGGATGGGCAAATGTTAAATCCCTTCTATTTTAAGCTTATAGTGTCCCTTTAAGACCAATACGATATTCATCCCCTGAAGAGATATCACAGATAAATGTGCATCTGGGATCTACGGGTGCACTGTAAAATCTTAGGATAAAAGCTATCAAAAGAGCCACTTTTAAATGTCCAAAAAAAGAAAAGAGCTACCTCTCCTCCTTTTTTCATAAAATATAATATTTGATCTGTGCATTTACTGTGTATGAACCGATGTTTCCATTTCCCCGTTTTTTATGTACTGGATTATTGGGCTCTGGTGGAATCCTGGTATCATTTCCACTCTTCAAATTTGTATGTGCATGGGTTATAATTTTTGTTTTCATTTTAGATTTCCAGCAAAATATGATTTGCACCTGCGAGGGTCTGACAAAAAAAAAATTCTGTAACTTATGGAAGCATTATTAAGCTATTTCTGCCCTTTGACTGACATTTTCCACATTAACTATTCTGTACGAATTGAGATATAAAAACACATCAGCTGAAAGAGCTAGTTCTGCCTTAATTGCATAATATTCCAGCTAGCCACCCCACAGTAAATAATTGGTGTTTTCAGCAGGCGTCAGACATGCAAATGAATGCTAATTGCAGCAAATTCCTGTGGTGAGAGCAAAAAGCCGTTAACGTTTGCGGAAAGGGGACCTTTATTGCTGTAATTTGTGATAACACGAGGAATGCAAGACCATATATTAGTTCCAACAACCACAGCATACATTGTGAATTAACCAGTGGCAAGCTCCCAGTTGTACTGGAAAATGCAGCTGGTACGACTGAGAAATGTGAAAAAACTAAATAAATACTGGAGATGAAACTGCAAGCAGAGGTGGGTCTACTATAAGTTAAAATAGGCAGCTGATTAAGGCTATACTCAGGCAGGGGCTTCACACAATGTAATACATGTGGAATGTCGAAATGCACAAAGAATGTTGGCATGTTGTGCATGTTGGCATTCCAAACAAATACACTTTTGCATTCACATACTCCTGCACAGTCAATATTTCAGTGGATTGTAAAGGGCATCGTGGCCCAGGACTCCTCCAGACCTGTCATTCCCTGTGTGGTCACAAGCATCACAGGCATGGAGGTGGAGTAGTGCAACTCTGCATCTCTTTTAGAAACATAGAAACATAGAAAGATGTCGGCAGATAAGAACCTTTTGGCCCATCTAGTCTGCCCAATTACATGGATACTTTACCTGGATTTATCGTTTGTTTAGGATAGCCTTATGCCTATCCCATGCTTTCTTAAATTCAATTACTGTTTTGGCCTCTACCTCTTCAACTGGAAGACTGTTCCATGTATCCACCACCCTCTCAGTAAAATAATGCTTTCTGATGTTACTTTTAAACCTTTGCCCCTCTAATCTAAGACTATGTCCTCTTGTTTTGCTACTTTGTTTCCTTTTAAATATACTCCCTTCCTCTACCTTGTGGATTCCCTTTACGTATTTAAATGTTTCTATCATATCTCCTCTGTCTCGTCTTTTTTCCAAGCTGTACATGTTAAGATCATTAAGCCTTTCCTGGTAACTTTTCTCCTTCAAGCCTTTCACTGTTTAACAGCGTTTAGAATTAAAGGTGGCTGTTGACCCTATTTCCCAAGGATTTTCATCATTTATAGGGCACCGCAGAAATTGAATGGCCTAACCAAGCCTTAGGGAGCCATCATGAGGTCCCCTCCCAGGGCGCGGCCCTTAGGCAGTGCCCTATTGGTCAGTCCACCCCTGCACTAATACTTACATCTAACCTAACATGAACATTAAAAGTGGTGACATTTTGGATTGTTAATTAAGGGGGTTGTGTAAAAAGTCAATAGACCCCTGCTGTACAAGGGTTTTGTGTTACGTGAGGAATCGATCTAATGAATATGTTGGGAGTACTGGGAGACGTTTCAGCCATTGCCTATTGGTCTATTCACAAAGCACCGAAATTGTTGGCAATGTCGGTCTGATTTGTTTCGGCACATTTCGGTTCACTTCTGCGATTCCATTTTGCCGAATATTCGGTGAATTCACTATTTAGCGAATGGTCACCATAATTTCCCAAAATTGGAGTCGCTGAAGCAGTTATACGTCAGTGAAAACCACGGAATTGCACTGATGACTGCTGAATTGCACCAAACTGTGCCAAATTGGCATCAGTGAATTCCACCGAACTGAAAAAAAAAAAAGGAAGTCTCCTATGGTCCTAATAGGTGCTTAAATAAATAAAAAAAGTGTTAAAAAAGTGTCCAAATTACAAAAAAAGGTTTGTTACAAATTAAAAAAGACTTTTTAAAGAAATAAAAAAACAAATATCTTTTTTAAAAAAATCAATAAAAATACAAAAAGGTCTTTTAAGAAAAATGAAAAATAAAAAGCGTTTTTACAAAAAATTAAAAGAATAAATGCCCTAAAATAAAATTGAAAAAGATGTTCCATTTATTATACTGAACCCTATTGGATTCGCCTGTTTAAACCTGTCAAATTGAAACACCGAAACCAGGTAATTTTGACAAAATTTTGGTGCTATTCAGAGTTCTGACAATAGATAAATCGATAGCTTCCAGTGGGTCAATTTCAGTGCTGTCGAATGCCACTGAATTGTGGCGTATTGCGCTGTATTTTGCTGTGAATTCACCTGTATTTGGCGATGTGACAGCTTTTTGAATAAATGAACTGCCCAGTAATTGCACCTAGGCCATAGAACATTATATTCACCGTTTGGTGCAATTTGGAGGTTAGTGAATAACCCCTCTGGTCTCGCAGGTGGTTTTTCACTGTTCCTGTAAGGAGCCATAGTCTCATGGGTCATCTCTGTATCTTGAATAACCTAGAATGGAGTCAGGACTTCGTGTCTCATGAATGGAACCTTCAGCTGCTGGACTACATATCTAATAAATCCCTGCGGTGCAATGATTCCAAGGAAAAGAAGTGGGAAAAGCAGGACTGGTTTATGATATCTGCTGTAGCTGCAGGTATGAAGGAACTAGCAGGGTAATTCAAAAAGATCCGAATGGCTGCCGAAAGGGAAAATCAGCGTTCGGTTACCTTTCTTGGCCATTCGGCTATCCAGAGAGCAGGCAATTCGCCAAACCCTGACGAATTGCCTGCACATACGGTGACTGTTCGGTGCCTGTTCGAGGGCAGTGAATCCCCATAGAGAAGCAATGCTTCGGCTATTCAGAGAACACAAACGAGCAGTGAAAGGTTCCCGAAATGCCCTGCCATTCGGTGGTTTAATTCGGCAGGTTAATTCAGGTGAATCCCATAGGCTTCAATGTTAAAAATATTCCCGTTTTAATTCAATATCTAATAAACCGTTCATTATAATATTCTGCAGTAAAAATTCTCTTTATTTATAGATTTTGTAGGATATTTTAAGCATTTTTCTGGATTTTTTTTAAAACAATTCAGATTTTTTTTTAAGTTTACTTATTTATTCTGTAACAGCCCTTTTTATTATCATTCATTGGATCTCATATGTAAATTTTAGACATTTTCGCTCAGTAGTTTCTTTGCAAACAGCGTTTCACTTTTCAAACATTCAAGCAAACTGTTTTTCTAATTTATTCACTGCATTCGTCTGTGGAGTCGGCTTTTTCCGGTGGCTGCACTGCGTGTGATCGGCTCCTGTTCGGGTTTTTCCAGTGGCTGCGCTGCGTGTGATCGGCTCCTGCTCGGGTTTTTCCGGCGTTTTCGGCGGGTTAATCCACATGTTTTTGCGGGTTTTCGGCGTGCATTCCCCGGGTTTGCGGCGGCCTTTCCCCTGCAATTCGGGGACCCTGTGGTGCTTGCTGAATACACAGCAGGGTTGCCGAAATGGGATCGGCAAAACGAACCGAATTGAAGAGAACGAAAAGTCACCGAACGTGCGGTGACTTTTCGATTCCCTTTGAATTACCCTGTAGGTGTCATTTGGGTTATGTATCCTTTCTTTTTTAATATATCTGGTTGACATATTAAGAGCATAATGTAGTGAAAGTTCAAATAAATATATAAATATCCAGCACAGAGGACAGACCTGGACCCAGGAGCCCTTAAAGGCACGACATACAGGACATCTAGCACTTCTTCCACCCTAATGGCTATATCTTAAGTTGATCTAGCTTGTACAAATATTTTTATATTTGAAAGGAGATACCAAAAGAAGAAGAAATGCTATAGTGTCACCTAAAACAGATCATGTGTTATTTTAAGAAATGTACTGCAGATGGCCCAGCCTGACCCTGTCGAAAGTTACCAGACACTGTGAATTGGTGGACATGACTCCACTATCCTGTAACGCAAAAAATGTTCCAAGTGTCTGCAATTAAAATTCCAAAGTCGCACTCTACTCATCACTCATTACAAGCAATTATTCAGATTTACAGATACAATTAAAGATCAGGGTGATTAACGCAAAGTTTATTGATGGCTCTTATGAGCAATCTGAGAACCAGACATAACGGTCATTTCTATTAAAATGAATAAAGATTGTTGGGTGGTCATTCGTATAGCAGGCTATTCCAACTCAGAAACTGGAGTTGGACACATGAAATATTGCTTTTGGGTAATATTCCTCCAGAATCGGGTGGTTTAGATATTAAAATAGACTTGTAGTATTATTCTTTTGATTAAACTTTTTTTTTTTTAAATTAAGATTTAACAGAAGAACAAAGAAGTGGTCACCTATGCGTTCCTCAAGGACCCTCATTATTTGGTTTTTATCAACATCTCAGATATTGAACTCCAGGTAAGTGACTCTAAGGACTTCATTAAGAACAGAAACAGATCTCTGAGAGCACGGAGAATGGGCAGTGGCCCTAGTGGTCTGCCCTACGATGCGTCCCAGCTCAGGTCTCATAAAGGTTTTAGCTTTATGGTGCCATTACAGAGAAGATTATTCCGTATGCCAACCAGACTGCTGTCCAAAAAGTATGGCCAGAACAGAAATGCCAATGTATCCTCTGCACAAAAGATAAAACAACCTCCAATGGTTGTTTTGACCTATTTAGGCCTTGTCAGGACTGTATAGCTGGTAGATCTCTAGGAGCCTCTGGCAAGGAGACAACGTCTGGATTACCCTTTAGACTCAAAACGAACAAAAAGAAGTTTATGAGAGCACTGAGAATGGGTGGCAGCAGCAAAAACGGCCTGTCCTTTTTTGTGCGCCCGCTTAAGTCTCGTAAGGGTTTACCTTGTAGCGCCATTACAGTGAAGAATATACCACATGCAAATCAGACTGGTATCCCCCATAAAGAACAGACGTCGTTTGCAATCATAGGCCATGATGATCAGCTGGGATTGCTATAGCCCTCGCGCAGAAGAGGTTGCCTTGGCATTTCAGCTATGGCCACCCTTTTTGGATGATAACAGTCTGATTTGCATAATGCATAGTTTTTCTGCAATGGCACCACAAGCTAAAACCTTCTGAGACCGAGCAGGGACCAACTGCAACCTTTGCTGCTGCCCATTCTCAGTACTCGTATAAACTTGTTTTTGTTCATTTTCAGTCTAGATTTACATAGAAGATCCATTGAATGATAATAAAAAAGGCTGTTACAGAAAAAATAAAAAAAAATAAAAAAAAATTAAAATTGGAAAAAAATTATTTGCAAAAAAATCCCGAAAAATGCTTAAAAGATCCTGAAAAAATCTATAAATAAAGAGACTCTTTACTGCAGAATACTATAATAAACAGTTTATTAGATATTGAAATAAAACAGGAATATTTTTAACATTGAAGCCTATGGGATTGATCAAACGCCTGAAGCAACCGAATGGCAGGGCATTTCGGCAACCTTTCACTGCTGGTTTGTGTTCTCTGAATAGCCGAAGCATTGCTTCTCTATGGGGATTTTATTGCCCTCGAACAGGCACCGAACAGGCACCATATGTGCAGGCAATTCGTCAACATTTAGTGAATTACCTGCTCTCTGAATAGCCCCGAAATGTCACTGTACGCTGAAATTCAGTGTCCGGTTACATTTCGGCAACATTTCTGATCTCTCTGAATAACCCCTTAAGTCTTTGTGTGTGGAATAATCCACGAAAGTCACCCTTGTAAAGACACTCACCTTGGAAAGCGGCCGTGTGCGCCACAATCATGTATTTGAGTTCGAAGTTGAGGGCTTCAATGTTGTGCGTCAGCTCTCGTTTCACTGCTGCCTGATAGCTTTCTTCCATCTTATGGGTACAACAAGTAGACGCCTTGTTATCGCAGATCTCCAGGTCAGACTCTGTCAAAACAGAGAAAAAAGACACAAAAATAAAGTGAATATTCACAGTACAGGTACTCAGTATGGGTTCTGCCTACAGAGTCCAGATCACTGCTACATACATCATGGTTATAGCTGGACTGAAAATTAAATGCATAAATAAACACCTGTTCCTGGAAAAAAATGATTATCCAATGTAAATGTTATGATTACCACTAGGGGCAGCACAAAGGAGGCATAATGCATAGGTCTGGAATTTCTAAAAATTTTTTTTTTTAATTTTGGGGGCGGTGGGGGTTTAGAGTAATTGGAGCTATTTAAAAAGACCTGTTTTTTTTCTTATATTGAAGTTCAATTTTTCATTGCATAGTTAATCCTGATTAAATAATAATACTGTTTAGAGTTAATTATGGGGAAAATGTATTATTTTAACTAGGGATGTCCTGATCGGATCTCTACGGGTAGATTTATGGGGGTAGGAACCCTAAAATAATCGGGGGAGGATAGCATTCTCAAGGCAAAGACATAATACACTGACTGGCCAAAAAAAGTCACCGTCTGGAATTAACTTAGCAAATAGGTGCAAGCCTTCCATTGGGTAATTACTGCAGTGATTAATATGTTTCAGCTGCAAAAAATGAGCTCAGCTGACTCTCTGAATATACAGAATGAGTTTTTTCATCAATGTGTTTTTTCTTCCCTGATGGCACAGTGGGCATATTCCAAGATGAAAATGTCAAGATTGATTGGGCTCAAATTGTGCAAGAGTGGCTCAGGGAGCATGAGACATCATTTTCACACATGGATTGGCCACCACACAGTCCTGACCTTAACCCCACTGAGAATCTTTAAAATAATGTGCTGGAGAAGACTTTATGCAGCGTCCGACTCTCCCATCATTAATCTTGGCCACAAATTAATGCAACTCTGGACAGAAATAAATGTTGTGACATTGCATGAGCTTATTGAAACTATGCCGCAGCAAAAGGGAATCCAACAACACGTTAGAGTGTGTTATGTATTGAGGTATTATGCTGTCCTCCATCCAGCAGATGGCAGCATAGTAAATGTGTGCATTTGTTCTTATGTGTAGTTTGTGTCTCTTGTGTGTATGTCTCTGTGTTTTAGTTTTATGCTGTAATAAATCAGTGAAGTACTCTTCCACATGCTTATCTGTATCAGTGAGCAGTTATTCATTCAAATACACTAAGAGTGTGTGCCTTTTTTCTGTCCAGGTTGTGTAATTAAGTCAATACTAGGTAAAAAGATAAGTTTATTCATTTGGTACTCTTACCCTTCAGGAGAAGTTAATAGAAGCATTTTGGCAGTAGAGTTTATGCAGTTAAATAACACATAAACTATACAATACTTTGTTTTAAAATCCCATTCATATAGTGGACCTATTTCTAGAAGGAAAACGGGGGGGGGGGGGGTTGTCTGTGCCATTAATCTGTACTCCAGTTCCTACTCCCATGGTTGGATTTATAGAGTTGTAACAACTGCAACAAAATTTAAGTATGTTTGTATGGGGGGGGGGGGGGACGGGACTTAACACATGTCAAAATAATATTGGGTACAAAACGGTCACTGGGACTGGTTTCTGCTTCCTGGACCTATGGAAGCATGGCATGCTTCTTTTAAGCCTCTTCATAGATGGCTCCAATGCTCCTAGAAGCTGAGATTATCCTAAGCTATCTGGGACTCAGGTCACAGGTCTCCTCCAGCACTCCCTGTGATCTCAGCTCCATCAATCAGATGAGCAGACAGGGAAACATTGCACTTCAAAAAGACAAGGATCAGACCTGAGCTTTGAATCATATTTCATGCAGGAGAGAAGTCACCGCAGATTTATAGCTGTCTCTGTGTAAGGAATGAAAAGAGAGAGATGCATATATCTGGCAGTTTGCAATTTCTGCTCGGTGACATGAATGGGACTCGGGAGGCGAGTTAATTAATTAATCCCTGAATGAGCAGCTGAAAAGTTACCTGTCAATGCTCCCAAGTAATGTGGCTGCTTCAATAAAAATTAAATTTACTGTGTTTGATTGGTAATCAGGAATGAATCATAAAAAGAAACTTACAAATCTCTCTGAATATGTTACAGTACTTTCATTTATTTATTTATAAAGGATTTTACCAGGAAGGATACATTGAGATTTCCCTCGTTTTCAAGTACGTCCTGGGTTCAAGAACATTAAAATGTTACAGTTGTTACAGAAATACAAAGTAATAAAATGCAAGATATTAAAAAACAACACAAATATACAGATTAACAGAAAATAAATATGTAGGAAATAGTCATTATGTTACATGTTTACAGGTACATTCCGTATTGAGGTATGTTAATAGGGAGCTATTCAGCGACTTTAGATTGGGGGAAGATTTGATGGCGTCTGGGAGGTTATTCCATAACTGTGGTGCTCTGTAGGAAAATGAGGACCGAGCCACTGTCTTTTTGTATTGTGGTATTGCAAGTAAGGTGCTGGTCCTGGATCGGAGGTTATAGGATGAGGGAACTGCTGGGGGAAGCAGCCTATTCAGGTAGGGTGGCAGCTTCCCAGAAAAGCTCTTAAACACCAGGTTGGAAAGGTGAAGAAAGCGTCTAGATTTCAGCGACGGCCAGTTTATCTCTTTTAACATGTCACAATGGTGGGTCATGTAGTTACATTGTAGCGCAAAGCGGCAGCATGAGTTATACAATGTGGTAAGTTTCTGAAGGTGTGTTTGCGGGGCCGCTGCATACACTACATCTCTGTAATCAATAGCTGGCATAAGCATTTGTTGTACAATTTGCTTTCTTACCGTGGGGTTCAGGCAGGATTTGTTTCTGTACAGGGCACCTAGTTTGGGGTAAATTTTAGATGAGAGTTTTTCGATGTGGGGGCCAAAGGATAGATTTGGGTCTAACCACATACCTAGATATTTGAGAGAAGTGACTGTGGTCAGCGTGCCATTTGATTTTGTCCCCACACATAGATGGGGATTTTGCAGTTTATGTAGTTTAGGTGCATTTGTATTTATATATATCCAATGTAATTGAAAAATACAAGCAAGACACATAGATACATAGATACATAGGGAACAGAGAGCCCTGCCCGTGGGATAACATGTAGCTAAAAATCCAAGAAAGCAATTGCAAGTGGGGAGAAAATAATAACTAAATAAAATAGAATAAGCAGTTACATCAGCAGGTAAGAGTAGGGATGAGCTGTTCAGTTCGATCGGTTCGGAGTTCGCATCGAACATAGCCTGTTCGTTTGTTCGCGAACTACGAACATTGCCTTGTGTTCGCCCACAATGCACCACAATGGACCACAATGCACTTTTCCACTGGCCTGAAGCTCGTAATTGGCTACAGCCTTGCACCTGACCAAAGGTCTGGTGCAAGACAGGTTCAACACTATGCCAATCACAGCTCAGAGTCCTGATTGGGCAAATTTTGCCCAATCATGGGCTCACAGAGCTAAGTCCCGCAGCACACTATATAAGGTTTCCATGCAGCGCTTCTGCACGCATTTGAGAGGAGATTTCATAGGAGATTGTTGTTGTGTGTTCTTACTGCCGGTCTGCACGCTACTGGGGGGGTCTCATTTCTACCAAATATCAGGGAATTGTTGTAATCTTTGTGTTCAGTCCCAGCAAGTATTTTGGGGGTCACAAATTTCTACAAAACATTTGGGAAATGAGGTGATCTGTGTCTTGTCACTGCCAGCAAGTATTTTGGGGGTCACAAATTTCTACAAAACATTTGGGAATTGAGGTGATCTGAGTCTTGTCATTGCCAGCAAGTATTTTGGGGGTCACAAATTTCTACAAAATATTTGGGAATTGAGGTGATCTGTGTCTTGTCACACAGCCAGTACCACGCAGTATTTTGGGGGTCACTAATTTCTACAAAACATTTGGGAATTGAGGTGATCTGTGTCTTGTCACACAGCCAGTACCACGCAGTATTTTGGGGGTCACTAATTTCTACAAAACATTTGGGAATTGAGGTGATCTGTGTCTTGTCACTGCCAGCAAGTATTTTGGGGGTCACAAATTTCTACAAAACATTTGGGAATTGAGGTGATCTGTGTCTTGTCACACAGCCAGTACCATGCAGTATTTTGGGGGTCACTAATTTCTACAAAACATTTGGGAATTGTTATAATCCGTGTGTTCTCACTGGCTGCCACCCATCAGGGGGTCTCACTGATTTATAGGAGGTTTCTGAAACTTGTAATCTGTGTCTTCTCTCACTGCCAGCCATCAGGGGGTCACACTGATTTAAAGGAGGTTTCTGAGACTTGTAATCTGTGTCTTCTCACTGCCACCCATCAGGGGGTCTCACTGATTTATATGAGGTTTCTGGGAATTGTAATCTGTGTCTTGTCACTGGCTGCTAGCTATCAGGGTGTCTCACTGAGTTATACCAGAGTTCTGTAAATCTTTAATCTTTATACCAGAGTTGAATCGGAGTTCTGTATATATTTAATCTATCTTTCATGTCTGAAACAACAAAAAGGACAGGCAGATGCTCCCCGACACAGATAAGAGGGCAAGCAGCCCCTGTGTCGGGAGGCTGTGCCTCTGGTCGTGGTGGACGTGGTGCATCCTCTGCAGGGGCACGCTTGTCCTTTCTAACTTGTGCTGGCCATCTTAAGCAGCAGCAACATACAGATGATTTGGTGGATTGGCTAACCAGGCCATCCTCATCCTCTGAGTCCTCTGCCAGCCAGGCTTCTAGTGCTTTACAGTCCACCTCAGCTGCCAAAGCATCTAATGCAGCCTCCATGTCCACAGCTACTCCTGCCGTAGCCTCGCTACCACACACGGAGGAGTCAGCTGAATTGTTTGACTACAATGAGAGTGACATGCTGCTTGAGGATGCGCAGCAAGTACAGTGCTCTGATTCAATCTCTGAGGTTGAGGAAGGGAGTATAATCAACAAGGGGGTGCCAGTGATGACACCCAAATAACTGGCACTCATGTTGCCCCAGCAGCTGCAGCATACTGCCAAGTTGGCTCCAGTGACGAGGAGATAGGGGGTGATGATGACAATGATGATGAGGTCACTGACTCCACCTGGGTGCCAGATCGAACAGAGGAATCAAGTGAGGAGGAGCGGGAGGAGGAGGCACAGCAAACATGAGGCACAACATCCTCTATGACCAACCATAGCACTAGCCAGTCCAAGGCATCAGAAGTCAGAGCTGCTCCGGTGCAGAGCGCTGTTGTCTCAAAGCACACATGCAGGAACTCTGCTGTCTGGGAGTTCTTTAAGAAATGTGCAGCAGACCCCACCATTGCTATTTGTAATCTATGTCAGATGAGGCTTAAGCGTGGGAAAGACACCGGACGCTTGGGTACCACGTGCTTGAGACGACATATGACCTCCTGCCACACATCCCGTTGGCGCAAAACTTTGCGTAGGTCCTCCTCCTCCTCATCTGTCTCTACCCCCACTGTATGTCCTGCCATGTCATTGCCTGCTACAACCTCCACTGACAGGGATGATGCTACAGTAATGGATGTACCAGCTCCTTCACAATGTGACAGCATCCCATCAGCTGAATATTTACGCAGTCAGATTACGTTGCCCCAAGCAGTAAGAAAAAATATAGTCTAAACCATCCCCAAGCACTGCGTCTAAATGCCAGTTTAGCAAAATTACTCGCATTGCAGCTGCTGCCTTTCCAGCTGGTGGACTCTGCTTCCTTCCATGAATTTGCTGAATGTGCTGTACCACAGTGGCAGGTTCCAAAACGCCATTACTTTTCACGGAAGGCCATTCCAGCACTATACCAGCATGTGGAAGACAATGTTATCGAGTCATTGGGAAAGGCAGTCAGCAGCAAGGTGCATGTGACTTTAGACACGTGGTCCATCAAGCATGGACAGGGTCGTTACATCTCCTTCACGGCACACTGGATAACTCTGATTGCAGCTGGGAGGGATCCAAGACGGGGCTCTGTGCTGGAGCTTGTTCATCCACCACGCCTCCAGAAAGCTGCTTGTATGAGGTCTGTCTGCTCCACCACCACCTCTCCCTCTTCCTCCTCCTCCTTCTGTGTCTCTGGCGAAGTGGCAGTTATACCGACGCCTGACAGGGGCTACGCAATGGCTCAAGCAAAAAGATGCCATACTGTGCTTGAGCTGGTTTATTTAGGGGACATCAGCCACACCGGGCCAGAAATTCTGTCAGCTATGCAAGGGCAGGTGCAGAGATGGTTAACACCACGCCAGCTTGAGCTGGGAATGATCGTCTGTGATAATGGCAGCAACCTTCTCTCCGCCCTATGCAAGGGTAAATTGACGCATGTACCATGCCTAGCACACGTCCTAAATCTAGTGGTACAGCATTTCCTAACCAAGTACCCAGGGCTGGCAGAGCTTCTCAGCCAGGCCAGAAAAGTCTGCAGCCACTTCAGACGGTCATTCACAGCAAGTGTTCGCCTGGCAGACATTCAAAGAGAATTCCACCTTCCCACAAACCGTCTGATCTGTGACATGCCCACCAGGTGGAACTCGACATTAGCAATGCTGCAGCGTCTGCACAAGCAGCAGAGGGCCATCAACGAGTACCTGTGTGAGTATGGCACAAGGACAGGTTCAGGTCAACTTGGTTTCCCCCCCCCGCAGTGGCTGATGATCAAGGATGCATGCACTGTACTGTCACCATTTGAGGAGGCAAAGAGCAGTGCATGCATCAGTGACACAATTCCTTTAGTGTTCCTGCTGGAGCACACTCTGCGGGGAATTATAGATGTGGCTCTAGAGGCAGAGCAGCGGGAGGAAGAGGAGGCCTTCCCTAGCTCTCAAGGCCCCAGTCTTTCCGCAGACAGCATTCCAGCGGGTCCTCCTCAGATCAGACAGGAGGAGGATGAGGAGGACGAATATTTAAGTAGTGGGGACATTGAAGGTGGGGATTCCTCAAGGGAGGGTTTCGTGTGCCCAGAAACACAAGGGCTAGTGCGTGGCTGGGAGGAGGAAGTGCACGATACGGGCATCCTCATTGACCAGGAAGGCTCGGAAGCTAATGCCACCTCCAACCTACGCTGCATGGGCTCCCTTATAATGCAAAGCCTTGCTAAGGGACCCCAGGATTCGTGCTATCAAGGAGAGGGATCATTACTGGTTGGCAACCCTTCTTGATCCACGATACAAGGGTAAAGTTGCAGAGCTCATCCTGCCTGCACAGAGGGAGCACAGGATGAAAAAACTTGATGACGCTCTAAAGCGACACTTGTGTAACACCTTTCTAGGCACTGGTAGGTTACCAAGTGCTGACACAGGTGCTTCTGAGGCTGCGGATGATCAGAGGAATAGTGGTGAAGGCCAGGGCCGCTTGACTGATGCATTTTTTAAAAATTTTAGTCCACGACGCCCAGGGACGTCAAATGTAGGCACCCATTGCCAGCGTCTTCACCGTATGGTGCAGGACTACCTAGGGGCAAGGGCAGACCTGGATACCTTTCCAGCAGATGATCCACTGGCTTACTGGGTGTTGAGATTGGATCACTGGCCAGAACTTCGCCAATATGCTATGCAGCTACTAGGTTACCCTTCATCCAGCGTGCTTTCTGAAAGGACGTTCAGTGCCGCTGGAGGTTTTGTCACAGACAAAAGAGTGCGTCTGTCCACCGACTCTGTAGACCGGCTGACATTTATAAAAATGAATCAGTCCTGGATCAGCAGTTATCAATCACCTGATGCTGACGTAACGGAATAGATCGGGGATGTCTTCTGCATTCACAAAACCTCCAGCACTGAACTCTTCCACAATACCACAAAAGGGTTACGGTGTGAATGCACTTGCTACCATGAAAGGCACAATATTTGGCTGCACTGATGCCTGTGCCACATCTATATCATTTTAATTTTTTGAACCGCAGGGTCCAACCCTGCACTCTTCCACAATACCACAAAAGGGTTATGGTGTGAATGCACTTGCTGCCATGAAAGGCACAATATTTGGCTGCACTGATGCCTGTTCCAGATTTATATCATTTACATTTTTTGAACCGCAGGGTCCAACCCTGCACTCTTCCACAATACCACAAAAGGGTTACGGTGTGAATGCACTTGCTGCCACGAAAGGCACAATATTAGGCTGCACTGACGCCTGTGCCAGATTTATATCATTTTAATTTTTTGAACCGCAGGGTCCAACCCTGCACTCTTCCACAATACCACAGAGGGGTTACTGTATGAATGCACTTGCTGGCATGGCACCAAAAGCACAATATCTGGGTGCACTGACGCCTTTAACAGATTCATATCTTTTAACACACTTCAATGCGGAGCATTACTGCTGGTATGCGGAGGACGCGCTGAGCGCGTCCTCCCATTGGGGTCAGCGTTCGGCCGGGTTCTGGACGATCGCTGGCCCCCCCGGTGCGGGCTGACATCCTCGATGTCAGCCCGGCATCCGGAAACGCAGCCGCTGAAATTAGGTGTCATCGCGGCAGCGCGATGACACCTAATTCAGGCGCCCCCCCGCATGTGCGGAGGAGGCGCCTGAAAGGGAGGGGGGGAGGTCCTTCGGACCTCTCTCCCTCCCGATTGGCGCGTTGCGGGGGTTAACCCAGGCACCATTTGGAAGGGCACAGCCTGCCCTTCCAAATGGTGCCTGGCATTAACCCCTGGGGAGCTGGATCGCGAATCGGCGCTGAAAAGCGCCGGTTCGCGATCCTTTCCGGAGCTGGCCGACATCTTGGATGTCGGCCAAGCCTCCGGGAACTCCCCCTGAGGACTGGCGTCATCGTGCATAGCACGATGACGCCAGTCCTAGAGTTAACCCCTAACTGCCACCAACGGTGGAGATAGGGAGTTCCAATGAACTCCTATCTCCCGATCCGTGGCAGTTAGGGGTTAATGTTTGGTATGGTTGGATCGGCCAGAGCATGGCCGTTCCAACGATACCAAACTCGAATGTGAAAAAAGTTTTTAAAAAAAAAAAATTAAATTTAAAAATAAAAATATATTTAAAAAAAAATTATAAAAAAAAAAATAAACATTTTTTTTTCTTTTTTTTCTTTTGTTAATGCAGCAATATTGTTCCATTTCAATTATAATGTGAACAATGATGCTGCACTAACGATTTTTGTATGCGGTGCGTTTGTTAAAAATCGCGTAATTTTCCCCAAAAAAAAAATGTAACGAGACCGCATCTCTAATTTTTTTAACAAGCGCACCCATACAAAATATAACCGCAATTGCTCGCATGTTAAAATGTGAAAAAAAACACTTTACACGTTGTAAATTATTGAAAATACATATTTTATTGCCTTTTTTGTTATATAATACAGACATGACATAACGTATACATATAATAATGACATATTATGAATCTACCGAGTCTGACGGAAAGAACGATATATAATATGTCTGGGTAATATACTAAAATAAGCCTTCAAAACACGTTTAAACATGATGAGCAAAACCGGTAAAAATGACCTCAGCACAGGGGCGGGAAAAGCCTCAGCAGCGAAAGGGTTAATATAGGACCGCATGGTCCACCCCTGCACTCTTCCACAATACCACAGAGGGGTTACTGTATGAATGCACTTGCTGGCCTGCACAAAAGCACAATATTTGAGTGCACTGCCTGACGCCTGTATCAGATTCATATCCTCAGGGGGTTACAGTGTGACTGCACTGTTGCCGACGCTAAAGGACCAATTTTAAAGCACCTATTGTTACTTTCATCCAAAGCCTTCATAAGTTTCACAATAATTTAGCCAAAAAATCACAAAATTTTTTCTACGTGTCCGAAAATGTCTCCTTTTCATACAGACTGCCGCCCCAAGCAGTTGTTTATGGATAGATTAAAGGAAAAGCATTTACCGTCATTTGAAACGTAATTTTTTTGTTTTTAAGTGTTTCTATACATCCTAGAAATCCGCCACTTCACGGGCAGGTTATGGGGACCTCCTAGGCACGATATTTGAAGGAATTTTTCGTTTTTATTT
Source organism: Leptobrachium leishanense (assembly GCA_009667805.1). Lineage (NCBI taxonomy): Eukaryota > Metazoa > Chordata > Amphibia > Anura > Megophryidae > Leptobrachium > Leptobrachium leishanense. The sequence goes on from CM019066.1 coordinate 70,601,220, forward strand.
TTAACCCTTATTTCATGGAAAACTCACTGTCCCTTTAAAAACGTTTTTTGTTTTTTAACTTTTTGTCCTTGTTTCCTGTCCCCCAGGGCACTACCCAGACTCCCATACACCTTTTATGGCAGTCTAATTTTTGCAAATTTTTTTGGAAAGGAAATGTGTTGTTTTATATAGTAAGCCTGTATTCTGTAGGAATAAGTCACTGAAATCCGTGCAAGCAAGAGTCTAGTAAACACACGGAGTCAGAGAAGGTTTGAAACATCTATATCATAATACAATACGCTCCGGCGTGTCCGTCGCCAAAAAAACGGACTGCGCATGCGCGTGCAACCTGCGGCGGTTGGCTGCGCGCACATCCAACGGCTGCGGCAGGCGCACAGCCGGCGTGCGCGAGGGACAAAACAAATCCGATCCATTGCAGAGGCGCACAGCACAGCGCCTCTCCAATGGATCGGATTTGTTTATCTCCTCGGTGCCCGGCCTCCATCTCCTCAGTGTCCGGCCTCCGTCTCCTCGGCGCCCGACCTCCGTCTCCTCGGGACCCGGTCTGCCAGCCATATTACCAGTCTGCCATGCACATTGCCATGCACAATACCAGTCTGCCATGCACATTGCCATGCACAATACCAGTCTGCCATGCACAATACCAGTCTGCCATGCACATTGCCATGCACAATACCAGTCTGCCATGCACAATACCAGTCTGCCATGCACATTGCCATGCACAATACCAGTCTGCCATGCACAATACCAGTCTGCCATGCACATTGCCATGCACAATACCAGTCTGCCATGCACATTGCCATGCACAATGCCAGTGTGCCATGCACATTGCCATGCACAATGCCAGTCTGCCATGCACAATACCAGTCTGCCATGCACATTGCCAGTCTGCCATGCACAATACCAGTCTGCCATGTACATTGCCATGCATAATACCAGTCTGCCATGCACAATACCAGTCTGCCATGCACATTGCCATGCACAATACCAGTCTGCCATGCACAATACCAGTCTGCCATGCACATTGCCATGCACAATACCAGTCTGTCATGCACAATACCAGTCTGCCATGCACATTGCCATGCACCATACCAGTCTGCCATGCACAATACCAGTCTGCCATGCACATTGCCATGCACAATCCCAGTCTGCCATGCACATTGCCATGCACAATACCAGTCTCCAATGCACATTGCCATGCACAATACCAGTCTGCCATGCACAATACCAGTCTGCCATGCACATTGCCATGCACAATACCAGTCTGCCATGCACAATACCAGTCTGCAATGCATAATACCAGTCTGCCATGCATAATACCAGTGTCTCATAATACCAGTGTGCCTAAATACTAGCCTGCCATGCCATGCATACCACGTGCCATTAAATATACGCATAATGTATACGCTACAAAAAAAATGCCCGCTCAAGCCCAACACAATCTAAGGGGCCCCATGAGCTTACAATCTAAGGGGCCCCACGAGCTTACAATCTAAGGGGTCCCATGACGTTACAATCTGAGGGTCCTGTTCCCGTGCGCTTACACTCAGGGGGAGTTACACAGAGGGAAGAGGAACCTGCTCTAATATATAAATGCCTTTTTAATGCGCTGTCAGCTGTGCGCCCACCCATCACAGCTGCTCAGTCGGCCCTCCTGTTGCGGATGGGATGGCGATGGACGCATTACAAACGTATTTATATAGAGAGATACTCTTGGATAGGACATTGAAAAAAAAACTATGGGCGTGAATTCTGAGCTGGCGACAACAATAGACTGCCCTCTGGGCAGGCTTTCCACCTAGTGAAATAATAATTTATTATCCAACAAGTAATTATCCAAAATAATGGAAATAAATTATATTCAATAAAATAATCAAACCAAAAACATTACATTTTAGAAATTATTTTTATTTGTCTTTTATTTCTGTAAAGCTGCTTTGAGAATGAATACTCTTTTTTTGGTACCCTGTGTCCTGTAATAGATTGGCAAAGGAGTGTACATCTGCACGGGAATTACCAGCACCCACTGCACAGCAAAGTTTCTTGAATTTTTTTTTTTTACTGTAATATTTTTTTTTTTAATTTGCCGCCTGGTCTCGCCCCCTGCGTCATGTGACTCGCAGGGAGCGGAACCAGGAAGCAAAGTCGCCGGCTGCCGCGATCACACTTAGGTGACTGCAGAGACGGCGAGGGAGCGAAGGATGCGGTGAGTATGCATCCAGCCCGAGTGTGGCTCGGGGTTGCCGATCGCGGTAGCGAAATTTAACCGAGTCACACTCGGGAATACCGCCAGGCAGGTTAATAAGCCACCAGTCCCAGTTTATGGCCTGGAGCCCCTGTACCTTTATCTATACATACAGTTGTGTTCAAAATTATTCAACCCCCACAGAAATTGAGTGTTTTGGCCAGTTTGACATTGATTTTGATCATTCAGTCATCTTGCTTACAATTAAATCAAAGAGGCACGTGTAGGTCAGACAAATATAACATAACATTTATAATGAAATAACCACAAATGTCTTTTCTGTGCTCACATCATTATCAGTTTTATTCAACCCCCAAGTGACATTCAATCTTAGTACTTAGTACAACATCCTTTTACAGTTATAACAGCTTTTAAACGTGAAGCATAGCTTGACACAAGTGTCTTGCAGCGATATACGGGTATCTTCGCCCATTCGTCATGGGCAAAAGCCTTCAGTTCAGTCACATTCTTAGGCTTGCGCACTGCAACTGCTTTCTTTAAGTCCCACCAGAGGTTCTCAATCGGATTTAAGTCAGGTGACTGCGATGGCCACTCCAAAATGTTCCAGCCTTTAATCTGCAACCATGCTCTAGTGGACTTGGAGGTATGCTTGGGGTCATTGTGCTGTTGAAAGGTCCAACGTCTCCCAAGCCTCAGGTTTGTGACGGACTGCATCACATTGTCATCCAATATCTCCTGGTACTGAAGAGAATTCATGGTACCTTGCACACGCTGAAGCTTCCCTGTACCTGCAGAAGCAAAACAGCCCCAAAGCATGATTGACCCCCGCCATGCTTCACAGTAGGCAAGGTGTTCTTTTCTTCATAGGCCTTGTTCTTCCTCCTCCAAACATAGCGTTGATCCATGGCCCAAACAGTTCTAATTTTGTTTCATCAGTGCACAGAACACTATCCCAAAACTTCTGTGGTTTGTCCACATGACTTTTGGCATACTGCAGTCGACTCTTCTTATTCTTTGGAGACAGCAAGGGGTGCGCCTGGGAGTTCTGGCATGGAGGCCTTCATTACGCAGTGTGCGCCGTATTGTCTGAGCTGAAACTTCAGTTCCCACATCTGACAAATCTTTTCTCAGTTCCTCAGCAGTCACACGTGGACTTTTCTCCACTCTACGCTTCAGGTAGCGCACAGCAGTCGAAGTTAGCATCTTCTTTCTGCCACGACCAGGTAGCGTTTCAACAGTGCCCCTTGCCTTGAATTTGCGAATGATGCTTCCTATGGTCTCTCTTAGTATGTTTAACATCTTTGCAATCTTCTTATAGCCATTGCCTTTCCTGTGAAGAGTAATCACCTCTTCTCTTGTCTTCCTGGACCATTCTCTTGACTTCACCATGTTTTGTAACCACACCAGTAAATGTCTAGAAGGAGCTGAGTATCACAGTCATTTTAAAGCTGCCTAATTGGTGCTTATTATGCTTTATTGCTGCTCCGTGACATCCACAGGTGTTTTCAATACCTGATTGAAAACACTTGAATGAACCTCTGTTCTTCAGAGTGGTAGTCTTTAAGGGGTTGAATAATTGTGTCAATGAAGAATTCACAAAAGAAACATTTACTACTGTATTACAAAACCAATTGATGTCATTTTAGTTGCATATGGTTCTTTAAAAAGTCCTTGTAGGATTTCATTCTGAATACAATTACAAATGTACACTAAATTCCCTAAAACCCTTTACAGCATTGGGGGTTGAATAATTTTGAACACAACTGTACATACATACATACATACACTGTTCAAATTATATATATATATATATATATATATTTATGGTGGAGGGCAAAAAGTAAGATTAAAAGCCTCCACATAGCAAATAATAAAGTTAATAATTGTAGAAGACATTTACACATCCCAGCAATTCAGAGAACTGCTTTACAGAGCTCATGTGCTACATTCCCTATATGCAGCAAGGAACTCTGGGTAGGACATGCAAATAGAGTCTAAAAAGTCATGTAGTATGGCATGGCACTAGCAAGGAGGATTCTGTGTTAAAGCAGACCCAGGATGCAAAAAAGTTGGAGATTTAAATTACGTGTCCTTCCCAGAGTTCCTTGCTGCATATTGGGAATGTAGCAAATGAGCTCTGAGGGTAAAGCGGTTCTCTGAATTGCTGGGATGTGTAAATATCTTCTACAATAATAAACTTTATTATATATATAGAGTAGTCCTTGTACAAACTTGTACCAATGGCACTCTGGGACTTCTCAAAAAATATGGTTTATTATCAACGTTTCAGTCCTCTATCCGCAGACTTCCACCATCAGTCCCCCGTCGGACAATTTCAGATGATTTTATGCGATTACAACAGATGTGCAATCCTTGCAATTTAAATTGAATTTGGTCAGATGAAATCGGACGATCTGGTACAAGAGAAATGACAGCCCATAGGATTCAATGGAAAAAATATTCTCGTTTTTTTTTATTGAACCGTTTATTTTTTTTAATCTGCAGCAAAAAGCCTTTTTATTGATATTTTAGGTATTTTTCTGTTTTTTTTTTTTAAAGACGAGGCTTTTTTTCGCTCGCGTCTTTTGTTATTTTTCTTTTCTTCAACGAGCCGGCTTCAACGCTGTCCCCCCTAGTGCTGAAACACTTTCAGCACCAGGAAGAAGGGGACTAATCCCCCGCTGCAACCTGGCAAGTTCAGGGTTATCCAAAGAGATTCGAAAAGTCACCGCACGTTCGGTGACTTTTCGTTCTCTTCAATTCGGTTCCTTTTGCCGATTGCATTTCGGTGACCCTGCGGTGTATTCAGCAAACACCACAGGGTCCCCGAATTGCAGGGAAAAGCTGCCGCAAACCTGACGAAAACTAACCGAATGCACGCTGAAAACAAGCAAAAACATCTGGATTAACCTTCGAGGAAGCCGAACAGGAGCCGAACAGGAGCCGAACAGGAGCCGAACATGAGCCGAATCACACAGAGCCGAAGCAGCTGTGACGTAGAGGAGGCAGTGAATAAATTAGAAAAACCATTTGTATGAATCTGGGAAAATGAAACGCTGTTTGCAAAGAAACTACTGAGCGAAAATGTCTGAAATTTTCACAGGAGGTCCAGGGAATGATAATAAAGAGGGCTGTTGCAAAAAAAATTAGCAAACTGAAAAAAAAAAAAAAAAAAATCGGACTTTTAAATTTTTTTTAAAAAATTCAGAAAAATGCTTAAAGTATCCTAAAAAATCTATAAATAAAGAGACTCTTTGCTGCAGAATTTTATAATGAACGGTTTATTAGATATTGAATTAAAACAGGAATATTTTAACATTGAAGTCTATGGGATTCTCCTGAATAAATTTGCCGAATTAAACCACCGAATGGCAGGGCATTAGGGGAACCTTTCACTGCTGGTTTGTGTTCTCTGAATAGCCGAAGCAGTGCTTTTTCATGGGGTTTTCACTGCCCTCGAACAGGGACCGAACAGTCACCGTATGTGCAGGCAATTCGACAGGATTTGGCGAATTGCCTGCTCTCTGGATAGCCGAATGGCCAGGAAAGGTAACCGAATGCTGATTTTCAGCGTTCGGTTACCTTTCTCAAGCAATTCGAATCTCTTTGGATAACCCTGGTTGTGTTTTTTTTCATTCTCAGCACGAGCCAGCCACACTGGACGGGGGCTGTCTTTGATGCTGAAACTCTGTTTCACCCCGTAGCGGCCTGGCACTGGCCCTGCAGCGTTTTTTTTTTCTTCACCTGGTGGGCTGTTCATCGGCCAATCTGGGTCTTCCACAGATGCTTCCAGTGGACGACCCTGATCGGCTGATGGCATTGTCTGTAGACGGGTGACCAAGTCGGTCGCCTGACTACGGTGCCAGTGGACAGCAAGCCTTAGTAGTGTGACGGGAGTATTGTGATGGACATGCTCCATTCATAAAGTCTGAAAGTAGCTGTCAGAATGCAGTGCAGGCTGAATTATCATAGGTTGTAGTTCTACTGATTTTCTCTAAGAATTCCAAGTACTGAACTACATATCCCACAAACCTCTGATCAACAGGACAATAATGGGATGTATTCATATCCCTGTAAATACATAAACAGCAGTTATCTGGTACCTTAAAGTACAGAGAGCAAGATGCACTACAAGGGGATTTACTCTAAGGCAGTGGTTCCCAACAAACAGGGTTATCCAAAGAGATTCGAATTGCTTGAGAAAGGTAACCGAACGCTGAAAATCAGCGTTCGGTTACCTTTCCTGGCCATTCGGCTATCCAGAGAGCAGGCAATTCTCCAAATCCTGGCGAATTGCCTGCACATACGGTGCCTGTTCGGTACCTGTTCGAGGGCAGTGAAATCCCCATCAAAAAGCACTGCTTCGGCTATTCAGAGAACACAAACCAGCAGTGAAAGGTTCCCCTAATGCCCTGCCATTCGGTGGTTTAATTCGGCAAATTTATTCACAGGAGAATCCCATAGGCTTCAATGTTAAAAATATTCCCGTTTTAATTCAATATCTAATAAACCGTTCATTATAAAATTCTGCAGCAAAAAGTCTCTTTATTTATAGATTTTTTAGGATACTTTAAGCATTTTTCTGAATTTTAAAAAAAAATTAAAAGTCCGATTTTTTTTTTTTTTTTTTTTCAGTTTGCTTATTTTTTTTTTGTAACAGCCCTCTTTATTATCATTCCCTGGACCTCCTGTGAAAATTTCAGACATTTTCGCTCAGTAGTTTCTTTGCAAACAGCGTTTTCATTTTCCCAGATTCATACAAATGGTTTTTCTAATTTATTCACTGCCTCCTCTACGTCACAGCTGCTTCGGCTCTGTGTGATTCGGCTCCTTTTCGGCTCCTGTTCGGCTTTTTCGAAGGTTAATCCAGATGTTTTGCTTGTTTTCAGCGTGCATTCGGTTAGTTTTCGGTGAGTTTACGGCAGCTTTCCCTGCAATTCGGAGACCCTGTGGTGCTTGCTGAATACACCGCAGGGTCACCGAAATGCAATCGGCAAAAGGAACCGAATTGAAGAGAACGAAAAGTCACCGAACGTGCGGTGACTTTTCGAATCTCTTTGGATAACCCTGCTAGTTTCTCATGTCCATCTAACAAGCCAGGTTTTAAGCATTCCCTTGGGAAAAGCAGACTGAATCCTGCAATCACTGAGCAGCAAATCATATCACTTGTGCTGTGCTTCACATATCTGGCAAACCTGGCCTGTTAGGGGGACTTGAGGATCAGGGTTTGGAGCCACTGCTCTACAGGTTAGTGTATTAATGCCTTGCTTGGATTTAATAATGCTTTACATATTTTTAGAATTCAAACAGTGCTTAACTCCAGGCCAGAGAATCCTACAAATGGTGACACATTATTAAACATCAATGTAATGCTGCTTTTCTGCACACTTCCTGAGCTCTATGACAGAGCAAATAGCTATATTCAGCCATTCGAGCGCAACCTTAGTAACTCTAGACATAGTTCTTGATATGACTGCCTATATCCGGCCTCCATACATAACCTCTGGCTTGCTGCTTCATGCAAACAGCACCAAGGCAACCATAGTGTAAACAGAGCAAATTCATCTCCCAAAAGAGACAGCTTGAACGGTCAGATCCGTGTGTGCCAAGATGGATAGCTTGCTACAAGTTTCAAATCATAAAAACAAAGAAACAATATAAATAATAACAGGTTTGTTCTCCTACATGTCATCAAATAGCAGGTGGACAATGACCAGGTCAAGTGCCAGTGGCTCAGAAGTAGGAGACCAACAAGGTGACTAAATGCTGACATTAAGGCTAGGGTCAGACAAACGCATTTTTCATGTCTACTGTCAAAAAGTGCGCTGATGCGGCCGAACACATTTTTTCACAGAAGACGCGATAGCGGTCATACGATGCGCAGTTTTGGCCGTATTTTTTACGGATCCAAACCAGGAAACTTTGGGTGTCTGGACGTTATGTTGGCCGGACATAAGCAGCGTCTGACATCTCCTAATCACGCACACACGCCGCTATGCGGACGCAGCGCACTCTGTACGTCAGTACTAGCGGTTCGGCGTTCTTGCAAAAATGTGTTCGTTTGCCGCTTGCGTTGTGCGACCAAACTTTCGTGAAGCTGTACTTCGTGTGTGGACCTGCGTTGGATATCATTTGCTGCTACCACGGCCGTAATAAAGTGCGGCAAAACGCACGTTCACACTGCGTTCGTCTGACCCCAGCCTATTAGACTATAATAATCCCAGGCAAGGATTGGTGTAGCCCCTGAACATTCTTCCAGCATTTGCTAAACAGGCTGAAGAGCACATGTATGTACCTGTAAAAGGTTTATTATAGAAATGATGCATTAAAAAAAGTTGTGTCAAAAAATATGCGTTTAAATAGACGTGTCTTTGAAAAAGAGAAAAAAAACAACTCCTCTTTTTAAGACACTTCCATTTTTAAAGATGCAGTTACAGTTTCAGTCACTTATATGGCTCCAACATATTCCACAGTGCTTTACATTGGGGAAGCACAAACGTGAAACATAATAAATAATGAAACATTAGAAGCAGACAACCCTGCCTGTAGGATAATTGTCCTGCTAATACAAGTGCTCAGCCAGACATCCCATGAACTTACAATCTAAGGGACAGAGGTATGTGAAGCAAAAGGGACCAGTGTGAAAGTGGAGCTGGTGGCCAGAAATAACATAGCAGGGTTTGCATGGGAAGGACCAGAATCTTGGACTTGAACAGGGTAATTATAAAGAAAAGTGGAAGCAGCTGGAAGGGACAGCTATAAGTTTAGGCCTGGGACTGGGTGGGACTGCAGAGTGAAAATGCAGCAGCAGGAAAAGATAATGGCTTTGGATGGTAATGCGTCTTTTAAGGTACAATTTTGTGGCCATTCAGCTATTCAAAAAGCAGGCAATTCACAGCAAAATACGGTGCCTGTTCGACGGCAGTGAAATCCCCATAGTGGAGCAATGGTTAACCTAATCAGAGAACACCGAACAGCAGTGAAATGAGCCAATTTTTGGTCAAGTCATTCGGCGGGTTTAATCAGGCGAATCCCTTAGGTTTCCATTTCAAATCTGTCGAATGAAAAAAAAAAATTTTTTCTGTAACAGACCTTTTTATTATTATTATTCATAGGACCTGATATATTATTATTTTTTTACCCCACTCATCGGCTTATCGGCTTTTTGCAGCAGCTGGTCGTCCCTCTGTTCAGCGGATCGGTGGCTTTTTTCGAATGCGTTCGGCTGTTTTGAGGCGTGTTGGGTGTGTTCGCGCATTTTTTCGGTGGCTTATAGGATCGATCCGATGTTTTTTTCTTTTCGGCGGTTTTGCAGCAGTATTTCTGTTTAATTCAGCGGTTTTGCGGCGGATCGTCAGGTGCGTTCGCTGCTTTTCCCCTGCACTTAAAGGACCCTGCGGTGAATGCTGAATTCACCGCAGAGTCAGCGAATGTCACTCCCCAAAGTGCGGGGAAAGAAAGAGTGCTCTTTGAATAACCCTACAAGTCTTTTTTAAAGCGTGTCTTTTTTTAAACAAGGGAGCTGTCCTGCAGTGGCCTCTTCTCCTTCAATATGGCGCCGGCCCGTGGGAGAAGGGAAAGCTTAATTAACAAATATCTCCCTTTTTTCATTTATATAGGTCAGCAAAGAAAAAAGATGTTCTATAAAAAAGGAGTGCAGCCCTGTTAAATGGGTGAAATTTTGCCCACAACAGGTGCACCTTAAGGGTCAATAGAAAAAAAATGGAAACTAGGGCAGTTTTTAATTTATGACTTCTTGGATACTTAGACTAGTCACACTCAGGCAATGGACAAATTCGTTCTTTACCGTATCATGACAGACGGCTTGGTGGTCATGATACAAAAAGGATCTGGCTAACTTTCTCATTAAAAAAAAATCTGAATTACCTTAACCCTTTCACTGCTGAGGAGGTGTGGGGAGTGTCCTCATTGACTCCTAAGGAAAGATGGGGCGGAGATAAGGTGTTCCTTTGAACCCCGATATCTCCCGACTGTTGGTAGCTAATGGGGTCATGTTTGGTATCATTAGAAAGGCCAGAGCATGGCCTTTCCAATGATACCAACCATGACCATGTTTAAAGTAAAGAAAAAAAAACAATAAATATAATAATTTTTTTAAGACGAGAAATGGCTCAGCAGTGAAGGGGTTAATGGTGCAAGATGCGCTGCATGAGGAGTTTCTAAGCATCAAAGTGGAGCTGTGTTCTTCAAATTCTACAGACAGAAGGCCATTGGATGTCTTCAGGCAAAATCACAAGCAAATTTAAAGATTAGAAAATAGATTTATCTGAAGACTTCTTCCTCTAGTCTAGGGTTTGGTCAAGATAAGGAATATTGTTTTTCTCTTTTCTTTATTGGATTATGACTCAAAGAAGATCCATTTACGAGACGATCATATCTATACTAAGAGCTATCACACAAATTTTCCATATATACAATATGTGTATTTTATTTAACTAAAAATACATTCGTTTTTAATCCTTATCATTGATTAGATACATATATAACATACAGCAAATAGCAGTTGGTGCTCAGGGTTAAACATGCAAGGATATAAGAAAATGGGATCAGGGACTAGATTGGACCATGAACGCAAGCAGAAACAATTATAGAAAATTGAGATTGTCAGACCTTTTTAGATATAAAATTTCTATAACGCAGGAATGTGTAAATTTGGGGCCAGGAATTGCGCCACACGAACAACTTGTCTGCGTCGTTAATATATAACAAGAACAAGAGATAAGCTAAACTCGTTAGTGTTATGCATACAAGAAAGGACATTTAACATTGATCAAAGACGGTCTAATGGACTCTGTTTATTTTATTTATTTGTTACAACCAAACAGGGTTTAGATCAAATGGTTAAAAGTAAGGGAACACAATGACAACTAAGATAGATATCTCAGTATTGTGTTTATTTCGTCACATCGAAACTCTGAAAGACCACGTAAACATGGAACAATAGGTTGCCCAATAAAGAAAAAAAACCCAAAGAAGGTTAAATGGCTTGGGTAAACCAGCTTGCTATTCGGCAATATGTACTATATGGTATGAGAATATTTATTAGTTAGAACTGATAATTTTAGCATCTTATAAAAACAGAGGCCCTACCACATTTAGTTGATCATCACAAATGTCTGGTGTACTAATCCGCATGAAGCCAATTAAGTCGGGTAACGTGTGACTGTTAAAAACGATACCACGAATGAATGATTGTATGTCCCCTCACATACACATCCCTGTGGATATAATAAAGGGGGATGAGATGCCACAATAGAAATAAATTTTAATTGTTAATAAAATCTATGGTGTCCCGGGATATAGGAATAAAACGACCCCAAACCAGTAAAAGATTGGCCAAGCCCATAAATTAATTCCTGCAGAAGGTTGATGGTTGATCTGAGAGCGCCATCTGCTGGCCAGGTAATATAACACCTGGACAGACCCCTGGAGTTGATGAATATATATCCTCCAATCAAATGAGGCCACATAGTGATGGGCTAGATCTAAAACTGGGCGGAAGACCACTATATAGAGGGGACACTCCAGAGCAAAAGGACACACTGAGAAAAGCTTGGGGAGAGACCTGAGGGACGCTTGGAGGGAAGAAAGGCAATCACCATCGGCCGCCCCTTTAAGACCGACCACACCCTAATCTTCCACCACTCTATCTTCACTAACCAGATGGTAAAGTATACCTGAATAATATGATATCTATTTTCTAATTGCATAGTCCTGACTTTAGATGTCCATCACAAACTAAAGGAATATAAATAAATTATTTTGCTGTTTGAGCCTAATAATCAGTAGAATAGAAATTCTGCCTTTACAGTTCACTGCAGAGGACTGCTAAGGAGAAACCTATTACCGGCTGCATACTTGAGCCATAATTTAGTGAAATTATTTATATTCCAAGAATACTGTTTGTGGACATCTAAAGATCAATTATATACCTATAGTGAGATACGCTGGGACCGTGAAATAGCTTTTATATGTCAAGTACTGTCCGCCCCATTCGTAACCTAGCATAACTCCTTCCATATCCATCTTGCAGCCCTTCCGAATGAATGCATGCACTGTAAGTCATTAAGAAGCGTTAGGTTAACGTATATCGAATGAAGTGCTGTGATTGATCTGTGGAAGAGATAGTCTCCCTATCGAGTGTGTTATGTATCTCCCTGAAGGAAGTTGCATTTAGTGAATAGGCCCCCACAATAATAAATTGTGCTGCAGGTGATGCCCAGTAACTGACAGGGTTATCCAAAGAGATTCGAATTGCTTGAGAAAGGTAACCGAACGCTGAAAATCAGGGTTCGGTTACCTTTCCTGGCCATTCGGCTATCCAGAGAGCAGGCAATTCGCCAAATCCTGTCGAATTGCCTGCACATACGGTGCCTGTTCGGTCCCTGTTCGAGGGCAGTGAAATCCCCATCAAAAAGCACTGCTTCGGCTATTCAGAGAACACAAACCAGCAGTGAAAGGTTCCCCTAATGCCCTGCCATTCGGTGGTTTAATTCGGCAAATTTATTCAGGAGAATCCCATAGGCTTCAATGTTAAAAATATTCCGTTTTAATTCAATATCTAATAAACCGTTCATTATAAAATTCTGCAGCAAAAAGTCTCTTTATTTATAGATTTTTTAGGATACTTTAAGCATTTTTCTGAATTTTTAAAAAAAATTAAAAGTCCGATTTTTTTTTTTTTTTTTTTTTCAGTTTGCTTATTTTTTCTGTAACAGCCCTCTTTATTATCATTCCCTGGACCTCCTGTGAAAATTTCAGACATTTTCGCTCAGTAGTTTCTTTGCAAACAGCGTTTCTTTTTCCCAGATTCATACAAATGGTTTTTCTAATTTATTCACTGCCTCCTCTACGTCACAGCTGCTTCGGTTCTGTGTGATTCGGCTCCTTTTCAGCTCATGTTCGGCTCCTCTTCGAAGGTTAATCCAGATGTTTTTGCTTGTTTTCATAGTGCATTCGGTTACTTTTCGTCAGGTTTTCGGCAGCTTTTCCCTGCAATTCGGGGACCCTGTGGTGTTTGCTGAATACACCGCAGGGTCACCGAAATGCAATCGGCAAAAGGAACCGAATTGAAGAGAACGAAAAGTCACCGAACGTGCGGTGACTTTTCGAATCTCTTTGGATAACCCTGTGAGTGTTTATCTTAGCCAGGTGGAGGATTGGTTTATAATGGGAAAGGTTTAAGTGAATAGAATAGAGTTTGGTGTTTAAGAATTGAGGCGTGTATATCTGTGGTGCGGTCTATAAACCTAAAATATCTGTCCATTAGATTATTGCGTGTCGCAGTATCGCTACTAATCACAATCTATAATCACTTGTAAATTGTGTCTTGCTAATCCGTTGATAACATATGGTTGTATGAAACTTGACGTGTGAATAAATTTTTGGTTTGAATTGTTTTACCGTTACGCAGTCTCATATCTTTATTGATTTTATTGTGTTTAAAAATATCTAGAGAGCATCAAAAGAACTCGGATAACGCGCCATATATTTGTTAAGACGTATATCATTGATTGGTTATTAATCCCTATTTTAGGGGTTAAATACCATTTATACCGCTGGTATTGGAGGCACTGTCAATAATATATATATATCTATGTATATCAACAATAAGAAAAATATGCGTCATAATTAATATATCCCTGACCTATTAAAGAAGTCAATAATCTCTAACAAGATTAATTGATGTGTCTTTCTTTGGACAGAGAGTTAGGATTTTAAAAGCTATTTCCTGCACTTTTAAGCATTTTGGAACAAAAATGAACAAGTATGATGGGTGTGCTCAATGGGATTTATTAGTCTGTTCCTAAATGTCTCCAAAACCTGGGTGGAGTGGGTATGAGCATGAAAGTAGAGCAAGCCGCAGACTGTATTCCATGAGGCAATGGTTAGATAATTATATATTATACTTATTATATGCAATGTGTGCGGGACAGTGTTCATTTTGACAGCAAATTTTGATTTAGGCCCGTGTCAGACGAACGCAGTAATCGCGTCCGTGTTGCCGCACAGGTTAACGTCCGTCGTAGCATAGAATCATGATCAATAGAGACACACACACGAAGTACGTGCGCACTGAACTGCACACGCACAACGCACGTGGCAAATGGACCCAAGTTAGGCAAGACCCTGAAACCGCTACCGCGGAAGCGCAGAGTGCGTCACGTCCACCACGTCCGCGTAGCGTTCTGTGTGAGTGGTGAGGAGATGTCAGACGCAGCGCATTTGCGACGTCCAGCACCGTGACGCACAAAATGGCTTTTCATATCCTTTTCAAATTTTTATAATTTTTCATATTAATTTTGTTTCCCATAGTTCCCTTCTTTTCTACGTCCGTCAAGAAAAACGGACCGTGTGGTGTCTTCAGTATCTTCCGTCAGTACGTCCGTCCGTCCGTTGTTCACGTACGCAGAGTGCGCTCAGACTGCATTCGTCTGACATTAGCTTTAGTTTTAGTCTTTTGACTGTAATAGCATTTAATTTTAGTCAAATTTTAGTCATCAGAATGGTTCTAGTTTTAGCCAACTACAAGGTAAAGTATATAAATAGATAAAATCTACTGTAAATTTAGTCGACAAAAATCTAATGGGTTTAGTTAAATTGTAATCAATGCATTATGTCAGCATTTCTAATTCTATACTCCTGGAGTAAACATCTATTACAACAATTTCCTCAAAAAAATAGGCAAAATATATCCCTGCCATTAAAAATTAACTTTTATTACAGTATTTAAGAGCATTCAAAAATGCACACAAATGAATTTAAAAACAAACATCCAACCGGATGAATACAGGTATGTCCAATATTGTAGTAGTGCTCTACTGACGCTCGCTGTAATCACATGCACTAGCACTGAGGTTTACCTCAATATCGGGGAACCTAAGGCCCCGTTCACACTGTGCGATCTGAAAATTGTGCGATTTTCATATTTGGACGTCGCGGTTTTGTGCGATTTTTGCAAAGCACCACCAAAGCAAATCGCAAAATTGCAGATAGAAAATCGCAAAAAAAGGGTCATGTACCAGCAACATGGTACCGTGACGCGCGACATGGCGCGGCAAGATGTGAAAAGCTCCATTGGAATGCATTAGAGCAGCTACACAGCGCGACGTCGCACGGATTTCGCTGCGACGTTGCAGATAAATCGCATAGTGTGAACGGGGCCTATTGCCTGGCTGTTATAAGCAACGGTAATATAAATGTTCTCTGCTATGAACAAATAAAGCAGTGCCTTGCACTTAGGTACATGCATGAGCGCAGGAACCGACACAATATGACTGTATGTCTCTTTGATTCAGGACCACAATCATGCCCAAGACTAATTGCAGATAACATTGTCAAATTGTGGACCACCACACAAGTCTTGACTACCCACTAGAAATACAATTGTTATAATCAGCCTGGCAGGCTCAACTAAATTAGTTGTGAAGAAAGAGAAAGGTTTGTCATTTTGACATCAAAAAAGGCTCAACGCGCGTTTCTCTGCCGCTCTATCGGCAGTTTCCTCAGGAGAGCTCCTACACTTTTTTGCATACCTACGCAACTTATATTTTGCAGGGTACACAAATTGTGGATCACTTAAACCCTGGGTACTTTCTGTACGTAAGTTCTGTAGTGCCGGCATAGAACGATGCATCAGAGCTGTGACGCGCATGTGCTGACCTGATCCATCGCCTGCTTCTCACAAGACAATATCAGAGAGGTAATTGTCAATACACAGAGCATGTTGACATCACCAGTGACCAATCTGGTGACCTGCGAAACGGGTCAATAACCCATTAGCAAACACAATAAACTACTCCTTCCAGACAAAGAGACAAATACAAACACACTCACAAACACAACAAACACTGATCAAATAAATCTATTCCATCCTGAAAAGAGTAAACTCAAATAAACATTCGACAAATAATGGTAATCGGGCACTTCTCAAATTATACATAGCTACTGGCAAAAATGTTAACCCCAGCAATGCCTGTGGATTTTACAGACACATTTAGATTGTAACTCTTTCCCCTACACTTATTGCAGCTGAGAAAAGTTGAGAAAAGGAACGCCGGGGTTTAATAATCCTATACTGAACTTTGGCTCAAAATATCTTTTCAGTTTTTCTGTTCTGTGCTTTGCCAATACTGTAAGGGTTATTAAGAAAGCACCGAAATTTCAGTGAAATTACGGTGTTTTCTCGTTCTGTGGACATCGGCAAAAAAGGTTCTTTAAAACGTTAAAAATGCATGAAAATGTGTGTGGGGAATAAAAGTTCCTATAATTTTTTTTAAAAAAATAGGTCTGTTAGAGAATTTTAAAAAAGTCTTAAAAAAAAATGGAAATCAAACATTTCGCCTAAAAAAATACAAAAATAATTCTAAAAAATAAATAAAGACGGTTTGCTGAAAATGAAAAAGAATAAACGTTTGAAAAAAAACGAGTAAATCGGTTTTCTAATTGTCAGCTTTCTGAACAGCCAAACTGCCACGAAAATTCACGGTTCGTTGCCCTGTGGAGGCAAGTTCGGCGCTCTTTCAATAACCTTTTATGGCAAATTAATACAACCCACTATTTAGTGAGAAGACCGCAAAAGTGTCCCATCACTAGTTTTCTGCAGGATGATTTTCGCCTAGAGTTGCCAGATCAGCCATGTTTCCAGGGACACATATAATTTCTTCATATGACAGCCAGGCAGTGCATGAAAAATGCCACCCGGCAGCATATAGAAACCATGCGCTGCAGGTAAGAAATCAAAAAGGAATACCAGGTGATTTCATTCCTGCAGCATATGAATTATACACGTAGCAGGGCAGCACTTTTCCCTGTGCTCCCCTCAGTATGAAACAGTAATATGTGTCAGGAAAACATGGCCGACCCTGCAACCCTATTTTCGCCCCATTTTGACGCTGTGCCAGTTCTACTTGTTTTTATCCTCCTTGAACAACACAGGACTCCTCTGACCAGAACCACTGGCCCACCGCATCGCTTTGATGTTTGTCCTTCATTTAATACAACAATATTCCTTGCTGTTCCTGGATAATAAACATGTGCTACTCCCACCTCATACTCCGCCATCCAGCGATTTCACTTCACAGCGGAATCTGGACCGCTCCCACATGGTTTCATTTTCTCCTGTGCTTTTATTGGGTCAGCTTCCTGCAGAAAATTAATACCAGCCTGATTCCGGGGAGGAAACCAGCAAACACTAGTAGCATCAATAGAAATAATGGATTAAGGGAAAAAAATATTTGGGGTACTGTTAAATATTCATACATAACAAGAAAAAAAAACCTCTAATTGTGTTTTGTTTCACGTGGTGTTATAGGGATAAACGCAGCTGACACTTTCTTTCTTGTTGGGCTCTAATACATTCAACGCGCAAATTCGTACGCGCAGCGCAATTTTTTTGCGCGCAGCGTTAATAAACGTTAAGGCTAGGGTCAGACTAGCGCACTTTAAACGTGCGTTCTGGCGCACTTAATTACGGCCGCACTAGCCGCAAATGACGGGCAATGACGGCCAATATACGAAGTACGGTCGCACGAAAGTCCGGCCGCGCAACGCAAGTGGCAAACGAACGCATTTTGTCGAGAACGTCAAACCGCTAGTACGGTCGTACAGAGTGCGCTGCGGCCGCATAGCGGCGTGTGTGCTTGATTTTGAGATGTCAGACACTGCTAATGTCCGGCCAACATAACGTCCAGATGCAAAAAGTGTTTTATTGATGATCCGTACAAAATCACGAACGCAAATGCGCATCGTATGACCGCTATCGCGTACTCTGTGAAAAAATGCGTCCATTCGTTCTAACGCACTTTTTCACAGACAACGCGAAAATGCGTTCGTCTGACCCTAGCCTAACGCACGTAAATTAACGCAGGTATTACGATCCGAGCGCATTTTTCATCCGTCAAAAAATATTGCGCGTAAAAAAGACGCGCACAAACGCACACGCATTAACGTTGCGCGAAGAAATCGGTGGGAAGACTGTTTTTTCACGCGATTCAGCCGATCTGAATTAAGAACCACAATTGTCTCCCGTTCAGTTTTAGCGCCTGTCAAAATCAATCTGAGTATATATGCTCCAGCAATAATAGAAACACGCACAACCTCTCCATTTTATTGTTTGGGTATGTGTAGAATGTGTAACTATACTTTGCTTTATTTTTTTTTGTGCTGGTGTATTTCATTTCGGACACAACGTTCAGATTTGCAGTTACCACCAGCTTTTCAAAGCTGTTAAAATTATGCACGCAAACGTCGTTCGTGAAAAGTTGCGCATCGATTGTAATACCATCCGCGTACCAGCGCACGAACGCATTCAAGCTCACAATGTTAAGTATGGGATGCGCGCATGAACTTGCATTTGCGCAGTTTTCGCGCAGGGTCACTCACGTTAGACGTTAACGCGCATCGTATGTGCGAACGTCGTTATACGACGTTCAGCGTGAAGGGTTTTGCCCCTCGCGTTAATGTGTTTTTGCGCACACGCACATTTTCATACGAACAGTGTAATAGTGCCCGTTATGTTTCATACATGTTACTGGGCTGGATACATCTGGTAGTTGCAGCCGCCCTGATGGGGATCAGGCACGACACCATTTTTTCTGTATTCTGCATATTTTGTTGTTTTTTTCAGCCAGGTCATCTTCGCAGCTATTCCGTTCCGTGGCTTTGTTTTTTGATCCCATAGTGGATTTATTTCTGGGAGGGTAAAAATGAAAGCCCACCAGTCTACTTCATGACTGAGAAGTAGCATGAGTGTATGTGGATTGCTAGAAAGCAGCCTTTGGTTTCATTAGGTAGAACTCGCCTTTAATAGAGGTGCCTTGACATGGCAGATGAGCTTACACTCAATGGCCATTCAAGTAAACGAAAACCTCTAATTGTGTTTTGTTTCACACGGTGTTATAGGGATAAGCACAGATGACACTTTTTTCTTGTTATGTTTCATACATGTTACTGGGCTGGATACATCTGGTATGCAGTCGCCCCGGTGGGGATCAGTTGCGACACCGTTTTTTTCTGCATATAGCCATACACGATAGTATAGCATAACTTGTGCATTCATCTTTTTTTCTGGCCTTGAGAAGATGAAAGTCCGCAGTGCACTGCTGGGTATGGAACCTGATGCTCAAAATGATCCTAAAACACATTAAAAAAAATTCACCACTGTTCGCTTTTTGCAGATCAAGCACAAATAGTAACGATTATCAGGAAAGGAGTTAACCTCTATCCCTATACCAGTTAAACCTCTCTTGTAGATTGGGAGTTTTGTGTTTATTTTTGTGCCGTGTATAAGGCACCACTGTTTAAAGCTGCAGATTAACTCTCGCCTCCCTGGCACACATTGAGAAGGTCAGAGAGTGAGGACATATTCTGGAAGTGACACGGCAGAGTTTATTTTCAGCCTGGAGCCAGAAAGTGACACCAGGGCGGCAGTGTCTGTGACACGCGGAACACATGGAGGATCAAGGGCTGTTTATCTCCGTCACACTGTAGGAAATATAAAAACAAAAGCTTTCTGGCAACTCAAGAAGTGCTTAATAATTTATACTTATTATTATTATTACTTTGCATCTTATCCACCTGCGCCACAAGCTATATAGGACGCGTCTCAGGGGTTTGTTAATTATCAGGATAATAGTATTGTCACCATTTGATTGCGGCATGAAGCACCCACGCTTTATACAGGGAGCACCGACACTGCACAGATTTTTGCAGCACAGTCATTTTTCTTTGCTGACAACTGTACTTTGTAATATACAGCATTTATTGGCCGCCAGCATGAATTAATTAAACCACGGCATGATTAACTGATATCCCGGCTGACTACAGAGACAGTTAGGGCTGTGTTAAGGGGAAAAAAAAGGACCATGACATTCAGAGATGTATTCTCACCTAGGTTGCCTGGACCCAGACCATTGGCGTGCGCAGCCCATTTCATAAGGGTGTGCCCCATGGAATATTTATTAATTACATCCCTGTGATTGGATGTAGAGGGTCAAAGATCAACATTTCAGGGGAACATTAGGGTGTGCCTGGGCACACCAGGCACACCCTGTGCGCGTATCTATGACCCAGACCAAGGACAGCACTTTTAGGGGGGCTGGCTGCAGCCACTGTGCTTTCAGTCAGGTAGGGGGTCACAATGGCAACACTATGCAAAGGTTTCTGTAATGCCACTTTTTTCAGACATGCCATGTGTGTTTGACATTATTCCCTCTAAGCACTCAGCGCTGTCTCCTCCTGGTGTGAGTGGCTCAGCGGGCAAGAAATCCTGGTCAATGAGAGATAGTTTCGCTACAACCCCACTGACTACACACCTTGCCTCCAGCCAAACGAGGGACTGACAAGGGAGACGGCATCTCTCGTGTTTCAGCTCCTCCCTCAATTCATTTTGTAAAACGCTGCAGAAACTTATGTACACATGATAATAATCAGGGGGTCAAGTCCTAAAAAATAAGGGCACTATCAGCTGCCCTGAGCTAAAACCAGGACGCTAAAGGGAAAAATTTGCATTTGCTATCTTCCCCTTAGTGTCCCGGTTTCCCCAGCAGATCGCGGGGCAGGCGCACAGCCCGGCAGCCTGCCCCTTAGCGATCACTAAGCTCGCGAATGGGGCAGCGCTACAGCGCCATCCCCAGCATCCCCTCCATGGCGTTCATAGGACTCCATGGAGGATCATGCTGCCAGGTCACATGACCGGCAGGATCTCGCCTGTCACGAAATCCTGCTGGTCGGCGGAGTGATCACGGAGGGAGACCTGGGACTTTCTTCCCCCAGTCTCCCTCTGCTCCCGGCAGCGAAAGCAACGGATCAGGCAGCCGTTCTCGCTGCAGGATAAAAAGTATTTGTTTTTTGGGGAATTTTAGGCCGGGGACAGACGAACGCAGTGATCACGTCCGTGTTGTCGCAGAGTTTAACGTCCGTCATAGCATAGAATCATGATCAATAGAGACCCACACACGAAGTACGTGCGCACTGAATTGCGCACACACAACGCATGGGGCAAACGGATGTAAGTTAGGCAAGAACGTAAAACCACTACCACAGACGCGCAGAGTGCACCACGTCCGCGTAGTGTTCTGTGTGAGTGATGAGATGTCAGACGCAGCGCATTTGCAACATCCAGCACCTTGACGCACAAAATGGCTTTTCATATCCTTTTCAAATTTTTATAATTTTTCATATTAATTTTATTTACTATAGTTCCCTTTTTTTTCTACGTCCGTCAACAAAAACGGATCGTGTGGTGTTTACAGTATCTTCCATCAGTATGTCTGTCCGTTATGCACGCACGCAGAGTGCGCTCTGACTGCGTTTGTCTGACATTAGCCTTAAGCTGCAGGTAACGGATTCTGCAGCAGCGCAATCCATTACCTGCACCTCTGAGCTGGTGGTAACATTTTTGTTAGGACCAAGTGATCCTAACGCTAGTTAATCTGTGCTTTCACTTTGTGCTCTCCATGTTAGGTATAGGTAGCGCAAAGTA
Organism: Leptobrachium leishanense; assembly: GCA_009667805.1. Lineage (NCBI taxonomy): Eukaryota > Metazoa > Chordata > Amphibia > Anura > Megophryidae > Leptobrachium > Leptobrachium leishanense. The sequence continues at coordinate 70,622,930 of CM019066.1, forward strand.
CAGTAAACTCACGTTACAAATCGCTAGTTAACGAGTGCTAACAGGTTTTTCAACCCGTCAGTGTTTTGAAGGCGATGTGGCCGCAGCGCTATGACCTCCTTTAAGCTAGCGCTAACGCGGACGGCAGTGTTAGCTTGAAGGAGGTGAAGTGATAGAGCCCTAAGTGTGGGAATTCACTAAGATTTCTGCCTCCAAATCAATGTATGTCATCTTGCACGAACCCTCCATTCACAGTCAAATTCTATATAAATATATTTGGTTATAGGGAGAAATATATATTAGATCATGTGTTTACTGTATAAAAGCTTTATAGTGTGTGCAACCTGTGGAGGAACTGCGTTCCCACGCGTTCCTGCTCAACTTGACCCTTGATAATTATGGCTATCAAAATAAAAAGTATGGGGCCACACTACAAACATGTAAAAAGAACACTCATAGGGCAATATTGTATATACAAATGTAACAATCTGCACTCCTGACAGACAGACTGACAGACAGGATTTCAAGAGTTATTGTGGATGAAGAATGATGAGCCATCCCTAATCGAGCCACACCTCTGATATATATGTGAAAGGACCTATTTGGTATCGGACGTTGTTGTAGGTGAAAATTTGGGATCTAGTGATCTCCAGTCAGTATGGTTTAATATAAGAACAGGGATGGAGCCGCACCACACAAAAACAAAAGTTTTAGACTTTAAAAAACCAGATTTTTCTAAAATGAGATTTTGTGTGAAGGAGTCATTATCAGACTGGAGGAGTTTAAAGGGAGTCCAGGAGAAATGGGATTATTTAAAGGAAGCATTATTGAAGGCCACAGGCAATTGCATTCGACTTGTTAGCAAAAACAAAAAAGGGAAGAAACCACTGTGGTACTCTGCAGAAGTGGCCAAAATAGTGAAGAACAAAAAGACAGCATTCAATAATTATAAAACAACTCAGAGTGAAGAAGATAGGCAAACCTATAAGATTAGGGAGAAAGAGGCAAAGCAATTTATAAGGGCTTCCAAAGCACACGCAGAAGAGAAAATAGCTCAGTCAGTAAAAAAGGGGGACAAAACATTTTTTAGATACATAAACGAGAAAAGAAAAGTAAAACAAGAATTAGTTAGATTAAAAACAAAGGAAGGAAGGTATGTAGAAGAGGATAAAAGTCTCGCTGACTGCCTCAATGAATATTTTTGTTCAGTCTTTGCAGAAGAAAAGGAAGGAAAGGGACCTCAGTTAGGAGGAAACACTAACGAGACAATTACATATCAGTTTACAGAGGAGGAAGTTCTACAGCAGCTGTCTAAAGTAAAGACAAATAAGTCAATGGGGCCTGATGGGATCCACCCTAAATTATTAAAAGAGCTCAGTGATGTAATAGCAAAACCGTTAACAGATTTATTTAACCAATCCTTGCTAATGGGAGTCGTCCCAGAAGACTGGAAATTAGCAAATGTTGTGCCCATTCACAAGAAGGGTAGTAGGGAGGAATCTGGGAACTATAGGCCAGTTAGTCTTACGTCAGTAGTGGGGAAATTAATGGAAACCATGTTAAAGGAAAGGATTGTTGAACATCTAAAAACACATAGATTACAGGATCAGAAACAACATGGGTTTACCTCAGGGAGATCATGCCAAACTAATCTTATTGATTTTTTTGATTGGGTAACAAAAATAATAGACACAGGTGGTGCAGTAGACATTGCTTATTTAGATTTCAGTAAGGCTTTTGATACTGTTCCGCATAGAAGGCTTATCAATAAATTGCAATCTTTGAGCTTGGATTCCAATATTGTTGAATGGATTAGGCAGTGGCTGAGTGACAGGCAACAGAGGGTTGTGGTAAATGGAGTTTATTCGGCGCAAGGTCTTGTTACCAGTGGGGTACCTCAGGGGTCAGTACTTGGACCCATTCTATTTAATATTTTTATTAGTGATATTGCAGAAGGTATTAATGGAAAAGTATGTCTTTTTGCTGATGACACAAAGATTTGCAACAGGGTTGACGTTCCTGGAGGGATCAGCCAAATGACAAATGATTTAGGTAAACTAAAAAAATGGTCGGAGCTGTGGCAATTGAGTTTTAATGTGGATAAGTGCAAGATAATGCACCTGGGACGTAAAAACCCAAGGGCTGAATATAGAATATTTGATACAGTCCTAACCTCAACATCTGAGGAAAGGGATTTAGGGGTTATTATTTCAGAGGATCTAAGGGTAAGTAGTCAATGTAATAGAGCAGCAGGAAATGCTGGCAGAATGCTTGGTTGTGTAGGGAGAGGTATTAGCAGTAGGAAAAGGGAAGTGCTCATGCCACTGTACAGAGCACTGGTGAGACCTCACTTGGAGTACTGTGTGCAGTACTGGAGACCGTATCTCCAGAAGGATATAGACATCTTAGAGAGAGTTCAGAGAAGGGCTACTAAAATGGTGTACGGCTTGAAGGAGAAAAGTTACCAGGAAAGGCTTAATGATCTTAACATGTACAGCTTGGAAAAAAGACGAGACAGAGGAGATATGATAGAAACATTTAAATACGTAAAGGGAATCCACAAGGTAGAGGAAGGGAGTATATTTAAAAGGAAACAAAGTAGCAAAACAAGAGGACATAGTCTTAGATTAGAGGGGCAAAGGTTTAAAAGTAACATCAGAAAGCATTATTTTACTGAGAGGGTGGTGGATACATGGAACAGTCTTCCAGTTGAAGTGGTAGAGGCCAAAACAGTAATTGAATTTAAGCAGGCATGGGATAGGCATAAGGCTATCCTAAACAAAAGATAAATCCAGGTAAAGTATCCATGTAATTGGGCAGACTAGATGGGCCGAAAGGTTCTTATCTGCCGACATTTTTCTATGTTTCTATGTTTCTATTAAGTTATTGGTTATACAGTACCTGCAGTATTGCCTTTCGCATATTTCTGTTTTGTATTACATTTCCCATGATCCCCAGCCAGTCTAAAATGTGTCCGAATGTAAAGGCAAACTGCAGTCAGGATCTCCCACCTGGAATAACAGAGTCCGCTTCAGGTAGCGAGTCATTGGCCAATCAGCATTGCACTACCTCTACAATGCTGATTGGAACTCCAGAAATGCTGTCGCAGCATGGGCTCATTGACATCCTTTCGGGCAGATGGAAGTCATCTGCTTTGGAAAGATTTTACAGTCCAACTGGACACCCGAATGGGAAAGAAGACATGTAGCATGCTATAACATAGGCATAAGGAGTGAGTTAAAGGGGGGGGGCAGTCGCCCAGTTATACTCATAGACCTCTGCACTGTGTGTGTCTGGTTTTGAGGATTTACTGAATTGATAAGAGTTTATACTATATATTTACTTAATTTTATTAAAGTAAACATAGAAACATAGAAAAATGTCGGCAGATAAGAACCTTTCAGCCCATCTAGTCTGCCCAATTACATGGATTTTTCCAAGCTGTACATGTTAAGATCATTAAGCCTTTCCTGGTAACTTTTCTCCTTCAAGCCATACACCATTTTAGTAGCCCTTCTCTGAAGTCTCTCTAAGATGTCTATATCCTTCTGGAGATACGGTCTCCAGTACTGCACACAGTACTCCAAGGGAGGTCTCACCAGTGCTCTGTACAGTGGCTTGAGCACTTCCCTTTTCCTACTGCTAATAGAGCATTTCCTGCTGCTCTATTACATTGACTACTTACCCTTAGATCCTCTGAAATAATGACCCCTAAATCCCTTTCCTCAGATGTTGAGGTTAGGACTGTATCAAATATTCTATATTCAGCCCTTGGGTTTTTACGTCCCAGGTGCATTATCTTGCACTTATCCACATTAAAACTCAATTGCCACAGCTCCGACCATTTTTTTAGTTTACCTAAATCATTTATCAAGTATGAAGTAGTCAGGATGCGTAGTTTCCCCCCTCCCTGCTGGTGCCTGTCAGGATCGCTGGGTGACCCAACGACACTCGCAGCCAAGATCTAGATCTTGAATTTCCTGACTGCTGTTCACCAGATCGGTCACTACTTCAGCACACATAGAGCGAGCGGTCTCAGAGAGGCAGCGATGGATATGATCTGTGCATGCGTATGCAGCTCCAATCCATCGCTATGTACAGGCGTTATGGAACTTGCGCACGTAAAGTGCACAAGTCCCAAGCTCTGAGCAATTTCTGGTTCCTACACTAGTAGCATGGGAGCGCAAACTGCGTAGAAAGGTTTCAGGATTTCAGGGTTCGGAAGCCCTTGAGCTGAAACTGAGGAGGATCTGTGCGTCGTGAGGGAGACAAAAATATAAATATATATTTTGCAGAGGCTACCAACAGCATTAGCCCAATAATTTAAGGGTAAAGAGAAGGGAAATCTATTTTTAGTAGAGTGCCACTTTAAAAACAAATTGATAGCTTTTAGGCTAATGTGGCCACAAGAAGATAAAAGATGTACTCTTCTTTAAAGTCCTTATGTATTTCCATCACCGTGTTCAAACGAGAAAGTGTCAATAAGTCCTAGTCTTCAATGTGTATATAATAGAAGCTATGCATTTCCCTTAGTTTAGTATGCAGAGCAGGCCCAATCATCAAATCAAATTAATGCAACTCATGTCTACGGTGACGGCAGCTACACCAGCTTCAATTTAGTGGTAACCATTTGTGGTTTTGTTAATAGAGTTATAGCAATAATTACATTGCTGCGTCTCTTAAACAGAGCAGAATGTGTCGGGCAAGGTGGGAACTTGCATACCATATGCACATTCAGCAGATTCATGGTATACATATACTAGATAAGCAAGCTCCGATGACATCTGTTGAATGTGCTGACCTCCTCACAGCTGTGTGTACAGGAGTGTCACTTCAAAGCAACAATGTAGCAGCTACAGAGTCAAATACATTGTAAATAAACCCTACATGATGGAGCTAAGGCATAAAAGGACGGTGATATTTTTCTACATCTAGAAAAAGTAACTTTGTAGCGTCTGAGAATTTCCAGCTTCTAAAGTGTACCTCTTTGAGAAATAAAAAGAAAGTGATTTGGGCCATCTTGATCTTTCTGCAATATTCTGTTGAAGAATCAACATTGCGTTGTGGAAATTAAGGGGCTTGTGGTCCTCAATCTGTTTTTTACAGAACTCTTTGGAGTCTGCATTTAACGTCATTCATAAAAACCATGAATGAAACTATTAGTATTGGCTTTTGATAGTCCACTGCTAAGGCCGTGTCAGACGAACGCAGTGTTCGCATCCGTGTTGCCGCACATTTTAACGTACGTCGTAGCATAGAATCATGAGCAATAGAGACCCACACTAAGTGCGTCTGCACCGAACTGTGCACGCACAATGCATGTGGCAAACGGACGCAAGTTAGGCAAGAACGTAAAAACGCTACCACGGATGCGCAGAATGCGCCACGTCCACCACGTCCGCGTAGCGTTCTGTGTGAGTGATGAGATGTCAGACACAGCACATTTGCGACGTCCAGCACCGTGACGCAGAAAATGCCTTTTCATATTAATTTTGTTTCCCACATTTCCCTTTTTTTCTACGTCCGTCATAAAAAACGACTGTGTGGTGTCTACAGTATCTTCCGTCAGAACGTCCGTCCGTTGTGCACGCACGCAGAGTGCGTTCAGACTGCGTTCGTCTGACATTAGCCTAAGTCTGGTAGAGGAACATAAAACCTGCCGTTCCAAAACATCTAGGGCCCTATTCTATTGATGTCGATAAGGGACAATGTGAGTTCAAGATGATTTTCCTCACCTACCCCCTGTTACTGTAATGACTGTGTGAGTCGGAATAATTGGGAGCTGAATACAGATACCGGTAGCGGTGCTGCACGCCACCTCTGGTAACGACTCCTGGAGTTCACAGGTCTCAATAAAGTCAAGTGTAACCATACCATCTGTATGATCTCTGCATGAGCTTGCAATAGCAGGATCAAGCAGGAACCGCAAAAGCACTAGGCTTGCAGATAAGTCAATGGCTCCAGCCTTTAAGTTAACGGCTGAAGTTACAATTCCAACCTAGCCACAAGCTTTGCTTTCAATTCATTTGTTACGGTTCCTTACGGTAAATTAACAGCGCCTATACTTTGTTAGTTCCCAGTGTCCCTCTGTGGCTCCTGCACAAAGCAACTGGAGAAATCATCAGGATGAGTTGATGCAAACGGTGATCAGTACTGAACAATAGTAGCACCTTCAGTCTTCCGTAAATCATAAAATTATAGCTATTCTCCATTCAGCTTTTTTGCATAGTGGTTTGCAACATCAGTAAATATACTTCAGCGATTATAAAGTGGTGATCTCCATTGAACCCCGATAGCAACAATGCTAGACAAACTCAACGGATATACAAGTGGCAACTAATGTGAAATCTTTGCCAATTAACTTGAGTAGAAACATTGGAAACCCCCATTACACTGTGTTGGAAACTGTATTAGATCACCATACCCTGACTGTGTCACATCTGTTAATGCAGCTTTCTTGCTGGACCCCTGTTCTCCCACCAGCAGTCTTTCATACCGTTCTCCAGGCCTTACCCGAAGCTTAAGGACACAAAGAGCTTTGATAGCATCCTCCTAAAATGAGGCAACCTGGGGTTTTTTGAACAGACAGCAACAGGGACTGAACCTTTAATGAAATAATATATACAGTGGCAGCCAATGGGAAATGACTCTGTCATTAATCACTCCCGTAGAATTCTATGATTACTACTCTGAAGTTTTCTGCTCCGCATCTCAGTGTTTGGGACATAATTAGACCAGGGACAGATAATGGGATTATTATTGCTCAACATTTGTAAACAAGACAGAACAATATTCATTCAAACCTTTAAAAGATACAAACACATTCCAGAGAGGGCGAGCTGGGAAAGACTAAGGTGACCCACATAGTAACTGATAAACATAAACAATAACGATATCAACAGTAACAGTATTCAAACATAGCACAGATTACACAAAAAAACACCCTGCAGGCACAGGGTGACTTCAACATATGAGAGGGCAAGAAAATAATATAGAACATCAGGCCTGCGCCTCCCAAATGCATCTCTAGGCCCATGTACCTGTCACGTCACGCCTGGGCGACAAACTGTGTATGAACCCACTATGCAGTGAAGCAGAGGCAACGTTCAGATATAAATTCCAAATGTTTTTTTTTTGCAATAATACACAGTGAAAACAATACAAGACAAGGAGACTTATTGGACACACTAGGAAGGCAGAGCACAAGAGGTGAGTAGCAGAACGGGTTGTAGGTGTACAGAGTACAGGGTCGTAGATGAGTGTCCAGAAGTGCTGGGAATAGGAGTCCAATAGCAGGGATGGTATGGCAGATGTACACAGGTAGTGAATACATCAGAGTTTTGCAGACACAGCGGGAGTCTGTAGGCACAGCGGGAGTCTGTATGTGGGATCCAGGAGAGTGATCCAGAAGCAGGGTCCAGGGACAAGTAGTAGATCGTGGGCAGGCAGAGATCAAGGATGAAATAGATAACCTGGATCGGCGCAAATGTTGCTCTCTGGGGTTCTGGAGCCTCGCATATGTATATATAAAAAAGGAGACAATAATAGTGCTATACTGATATATGCAATATTTTAGATGTATATAATATGTATCCCACTCACAAGTGTAGAGCCGTAACACTGGCTCTGAGTGGGTCCAGACGTGCGGGTAATTTATCTTCAATTTCTCAGGTGACCCCCACCTTGCAGCAAATTTTCTATCCAAATTTATACAGTGGAGAGAAGAAAAAAGAAAATCCTTGTGCAGGTCCACAAACAAAGGTCACGATGTTGTATACAGATGGAATCGTACTCACATTCTGGGGAGCTCACATAGCTCGTGGATGTATGCCCATAGGTTTTTTTTAGGCAGGGAAAAAACCCAGAGGAAAAACCGCCAATGATCCAGGAAACAGCAAAGCAGAAACAGGATTGGAAATGGAAAAAAATAAAATTTATTTAAAACATGATTAAAATAACCACCAGAACGCGTTTCGCCGCACAGATAGCGGCTTCATCAGCTGATTCCAGCTGATGAAGCCGCTATCTGTGCGGCGAAACGCGTTCTGGTGGTTATTTTAATCATGTTTTAAATAATTTTTTTTTTTTCCATTTCCAATCCTGTTTCTGCTTTGCTGTTTCCTGGATCATTGGCGGTTTTTCCTCTGGGTTTTTTCCCTGCCTAAAAAAAACCTATGGGCATACATCCACGAGCTATGTGAGCTCCCCAGAATGTGAGTACGATTCCATCTGTATACAACATCGTGACCTTTGTTTGTGGACCTGCACAAGGATTTTCTTTTTTCTTCTCTCCACTGTATAAATTTGGATAGAAAATTTGCTGCAAGGTGGGGGTCACCTGAGAAACTGAAGATAAATTACCCGCACGTCTGGACCCACTCAGAGCCAGTGTTACGGCTCTACACTTGTGAGTGGGATACATATTATATACATCTAAAATATTGCATATATCAGTATAGCACTATTATTGTCTCCTTTTTTATATATACATATGCGAGGCTCCAGAACCCCAGAGAGCAACATTTGCGCCGATCCAGGTTATCTATTTCATTATTGTGTGTAATGGTATAGGGGAAACCACTATATCCTGTGGTTGGCTATCTGGGCATTCTGGTGGTGGATGCATGTTGTGTGGCGCTGCACCATCTCTTGTTTGTACAGAGATCAAGGATGGTCAGTAGGGAAAGCCAAGGGTCTGGTACACAAATCAATAGACAAAGTAAAAGGGGAGCAGGTTAGTGCTGGCGAACTGAGTGGAATGCCGAAGCATGGGGCTCAGGGTGAGGCTTGCTTTAAATCGAATCAGGTGGGATGGAGTACACCTCAGGTATAGCCAAACAGACCAGGAATGGGAGCAGGGATCAGGAGGACATGGTCAGGTCTTTCCAAGACCAGGGCTGGACCAGGGTCAGTACAGGAAAGGTGCTGTAAGGCTCAATCAGGAGGGTGCAGTACTGCCTTTGGCTTTCTTGCCATGGCGGTGACAGCATGGGTCATGACAGTACCCCAAGTTCAAAGTGACATATGTCACAGAAACCTCTATTGAAAACTAAACTGAGAACTAAGCTGTACATCTTCACAGAAACTACAGTGAAAAAAAACATGGAGAAATACGGTGGCAGCTCTCTAAATATGTGGATTCATCATAGTTTCATTGAACCGTATCCACTGTAGTCCTCTGAAGTTCACCAAAGCAAATCCAGAGTTATTTAAAAAAAAAAAAGACCGGTGCTTATTGAATAATACTTTAAGTGTGGATTCAAAATTTATATTTTCATAATTTTAAAGAGAAAAAAAATGAGAAAGTTCAACAAGTAGCACATACTGTAGCTTGGATTTTGCGAAATGTTTTTGGAATATTATGGATTTATGGAAAATAATGTGATTTTAAAAGGAATACGAGTAAGAAAGAAAACACTTGAATAAGAAAATCTATAAACAGAGTGGAATGTGTGAATCAAATCATAAATTTACATACAGGGTTATTCAGAGAGAGGTGAAAACCAGGAGAATGACTGGAGAAGTGAAAATTCTAGGTTAAAATAGCCGATTTGGAAAGTGAGACATATGGGAGAATTTTTCTGGTTTGCTATTTTGACCTAGAATTTTCACTTCTCCAATCATTCTCCTGGTTTTCACCACTCTCTGAATAACCCTGATAATTAAAATAAACAAATATTGAAAAACAAACTGTCAATAGCATGCGTATGGCACACGTGTATGAACCTGGAGAGTCTCTATTTATTTAGAAATCTGTAATCACCAGCTGACATAGAAGCTTTATCATTTTCAGAATCCTCACAGTTACTCTTCATCATGTGTTAAATTAAAATCTCCTATCATTTGGTGGAACATACCACATCTTATATTAAGTTTAGGTATAAGGTGCAGGGGACAGGTGCTTTATTCAGCTCGCAGGGAGCTCCTTAGTGTAACGCATCCTGGTTTAATAAAATGATGGAAGAGCAACAATAATAAACCCAATATCTGTAGTATCCCTTTAGGTTATGTTTTCAGAGTCAACGTGCTACATAAGTATCTCTCTGCATCAGTATAAACACAATCACCATCAGTGAGGCTGAAAATCACATGCAGGCATTAATTCTATCACAAGGATTTGACCCATCACCTCTGGGAATCTGCAACCTATCCCACTCAAAGATTTTCAAGGGGGTGAGTCGTATGGTTAGATTTTTGGGCACCATAATCAGAGTATGAAATATACCATCACATAAATATTGTGTTTCCATGTTCTCTGTCCTGTGGTTTCAGTTCCCAAAACATCAGGGAGCCAAGGTTGCTGACCCCTGCATCTAAAGCCTTAGATCCCTCTCTTTAGTGATTAGCTTCTGGTCTAAACGTTGATTGTTGTCTAACATTAACACACAGCCGACCCAGCAAATGATAAGTTGATTATACCTATTTTTTTCCCTGAAGATTTAAGGTGTTTCTATATGTATGATGTTTATTTGGTATTTATGCAGCCTGTACTTCACTGTACAATCACTACATACAGAATAAAATGGCTTAATCACTAAAAACAAAGGAATAACACCACCAATTGTACAATAATATCTGATGTGGAAAGAAGCAAAATTGTAGTATAAGATAAGGTGTGTCACAATCACAATAGCACACAGAGTGAATATTTATTTAAGTCATGTGTGATCATGCAGGTGAATAATAATACAAACTGGTACTTAACTCCAATATACTCTTTTCTCGGGATTTAGCTGTGTGGATAAACCTCAAAAAGAAACAAATAAACAAAGCTTAGCGTAACACTCTACTGCCATGAAATATGAAATAATATGATTTGTGAAATTACGCAAATCAGAGCCAGTTCAACTCACATAGAGTTGAGCCTCCAGTGTAAAATGTGGCCCAGTAGAAGTACTCGTTGGCCTACAAGGTAGCGTTTCTCTTCTTTAATCTGGTAATAGTTGCTCCTCTGGTAGATTATACAAAAGATCACAAACAAATTGCTTATGCAGAGTCGACATGTTAGTTCTAGAGCACAAAAAAGCAGCATTAAAGAGATTACAAACTCACATGTTCAGAGCCTACTATCCTGAGGCTCGAGGGGCAGACACTTCAGGTGAATTATCCAGGGTCACCTTGACCCACCAGGGAAAAATCCAGATCCTTCATGATAATTATGTATATACTTTATTACAAAAAATATAAAACCTAAAATAAAAATAAGTACAAGCCAAGACGCGTTTCACCTGTTATCGGGCTTTCTCAGTGCGAGTTGTGTACACTTTAGTCACATGTGACTTGAAGAAATAGTGTGGTATTGTGATTTGTCACGCACATTATTTTAGGTGGTGTGAGTCCCATGTTATTCTATGTATACATATATATATATATATATATCCTATCTTCTTGAGAAGAAAGTAAGAAAAGGCAGTACCTGTAGCCACAGTGTGTAAACAAGATTTCCAGTTGGTGCATGGAACTCCATAAGAATCACCAATGTCAAAATACCCTTATACGGATATTAATTATCATGTTGTTGTGATGAAAATTCCAACAGAAGTTTATTTCTTGTTCATAATTTTTAACTTTTCAGATTATTTGATACGGCAATCTAAATAATGTATTCCCCTAAATTGCGGTGCTCTGTAGGAAAATGAGGATCGAGACACTTTTTTTTTTGTACTTGCAATTCCACAATACAAAAAGAAAGTGGCTCGATCCTCATTTTCCTACAGAGCTCCGCAGTTATGGAATAACCTCCCAGACACCATCAAATCGTCCCCCAGTCTAAAGTCACTTAAGAGCTCCCTATTAACATACCTCAATACAGAATGCACCTGTAAACATAATGACTATTTTACTTACATATTTATTTTCTGTGTTAATCTGTATATTTGTGTTTTGTTTTTAATATCTTGCATTTTATTACTTTGTATTTCTGTAATGACTGTAAAATTTCAATGCTCTTGAACCCAGGACATACTTGAAAACGAGAGAAATCTCAATGTATCCTTCCTGGTAAAATACATTGCAAATAAATAAATAAATAAATAAATAAATTACCTAGCCATGGGGGCAACACTATTTGTAAAATATATGGAGGTATACACAAATAACTGAAAGGTCAATGCTTTGTAGATGATGATGATGATGATAATAATATTAACAATAATAATAGATCACACATCATATATCAAAAAAGCAATCATTTCCTTTAATAAAACTGGGTTTGTTGTTATTAAACCTTAAACATTTCACCCCCTCAATGTAGACCTGCAAGGTCCTAGCGATCCAATATTCTCTTTGACTTGTCGCCTTCCAACCACAAACACCCTACACTGCAGATTTCATGCTCTTCAACCACAAACCATGCCGACTCATTAAACTAAAAAAGTCACCCAGTTTATTCTCTTGTTCAGGCTCTGTAAACACATAGTCCCACAATGTACACTACAATAAACACAGTGTAAGGAGAAATCTCTTCTCCCACGGCAAGACACTTCCTTACATGACTCCCCTGCTTTGCCGTTGCATGTATCTGTGTATTTTTCAGAGCTTTCATCTCAGTGTCTCCGTAAGTGGATTGGAAGCCTTGCCGCATCAGTGTTTCTCCGTTAGAGTGTTTGTGCCTATGTCTCTGAAATGTGTCAGTGTCTGTGTCTCAGTCCATTTTTCTGCATCTGGCAGTATCTCTGTCATGTTGGTTTATGTGTGTGTATTTGTCAGTGACTCTGTATCATTGTCAGTGTCTGTGTGTGCATCTTTCCATGATACTGTGCCAGCCAGTGTGTCTATGTGTCTATCTATGCCATTGTCCGTGTGCCTCTGTGAGTGTCTTGATATCTCTCATCGTCTCTGCCAGTGTATCTGCTTGTTGTCTGTCAGTAGTGTCTGTTTCTCTGTGACTTTGTCAGCGTCTCTGTGTATGTCTCCTCTGTTGATTGTGTTGCAATGTCTTTGTCAGCGTCTCCATGTTTATGTCAGCCTGAGTACCAATGTAAAGTGGATAGTGGCATGTACAGGTAGATACATGGGAGATGAGGCATGATGACAGTCACATTATGGATTAGTGATGGGCCGAACACCCCCGTGTTCGGTTCGCATTTGAACTCGAACATCTGAAAAAGTTCGATTGCGAACACAATGCAAGTCAATAGGGCTCGAACGTTCGATAATTAAGGTCCCCTCCAAGAGGGCATATATGCAAGATATTGGCCATAAAAGGTGTATGGGGTCCGGGTACTGCCCTGGGGGACAGGAAACAATGAGAAAAAAGTTTTTAAAAAACCAACACATTTTTAACCCTTTCACTGCTGAGTGCTGAGCCATTTCATCGCTGTGCACTGAGCTAATTTTTACCGCTTTTGCTCATGTTGAAACGCGATTTGAAGCCATGGGAAATGTTTTATCACCAACAAGTGGGAAATGTTTGACCAACAATAAGTGGGAAATATTCCCATTTTAATTCAATATCTAATAAACCGTTTATTATTATATTCTGCAGTAAAGAGTTTCTTTATTTTTCGAAAAAAAATTAGGCTCTTTTAAGCATTTTTAGGAAACAATTTTTTTTTATAACTTTCCACGAATGTCCTGAAAAGTTCGAAGTTCACATATTTTAAAACAGCCAATGTTCGAATCGAACTTCGTACCGATTCGAACCAGCAGCCCATCCCTATTAAGGATGAAAGATGATCAGGAAAAAAGGGTTGGAGAGAAATACAATAGGGATTTGGGGAAATGAGTGAGTGACACATTGCGGAGTGAGAGAAGAATTGGACTGGGAGACTGAGAATGGTTGAAATTGGAGAGATAGCCATTGTGGAAAGTGGAAATGATGGAGAAAGATATTGGTGGTAGGGGAACATAGACAATATTTGATGTGGGAGACATGAGGATGGAAAAGGTGGCAAACTGTGTTTTGCCTGCCTTATGTATAATTACAGTTGTGTTCAAAATTATTCAACCCCCACTGAAATTGAGTGTTTTGGCCAGTTTGACATTGATTTTGATCATTCAGTCATCTTGCTTACAATTAAATCAAAGAGGCACGTGTAGGTCAGACAAATATAACATAACATTTATAATGAAATAACCACAAATGTCTTTTCTGTGCTCACATCATTATCAGTTTTATTCAACCCCCAAGTGACATTCAATCTTAGTACTTAGTACAACATCCTTTTACAGTTATAACAGCTTTTAAACGTGAAGCATAGCTTTACACAAGTGTCTTGCAGCGATCTACGGGTATCTTCGCCCATTCGTCATGGGCAAAAGCCTCCAGTTCAGTCACATTCTTAGGCTTGCGCACTGCAACTGCTTTCTTTAAGTCCCACCAGAGGTTCTCAATCGGATTTAAGTCAGGTGACTGCGATGGCCACTCCAAAATGTTCCAGCCTTTAATCTGCAACCATGCTCTAGTGGACTTGGAGGTATGCTTGGGATCATTGTCCTGTTGAAAGGTCCAACGTCTCCCAAGCCTCAGGTTTGTGACGGACTGCATCACATTGTTATCCAATATCTCCTGGTACTGAAGAGAATTCATGGTACCTTGTACACGCTGAAGCTTCCCTGTACCTGCAGAAGCAAAACAGCCCCAAAGCATGATTGACCCCCCGCCATGCTTCACAGTAGGCAAGGTGTTCTTTTCTTCATAGGCCTTGTTCTTCCTCCTCCAAACATAGCGTTGATCCATGGGCCCAAACAGTTCTAATTTTGTTTCATCAGTCCACAGAACACTATCCCAAAACTTCTGTGGTTTGTCCACATGACTTTTGGCATACTGCAGTCGACTCTTCTTATTCTTTGGAGACAGCAAGGGGGTGCGCCTGGGAGTTCTGGCATGGAGGCCTTCATTACGCAGTGTGCGCCGTATTGTCTGAGCTGAAACTTCAGTACCCACATCTGACAAATCTTTTCTCAGTTCCTCAGCAGTCACACGGGGACTTTTCTCCACTCTAAGCTTCAGGTAGCGCACAGCAGTCGAAGTCAGCATCTTCTTTCTGCTACGACCAGGTAGCGTTTCAACAGTGCCCTTTGCCTTGAATTTGCGAATGATGCTTCCTATGGTCTCTCTTGGTATGTTTAACATCTTTGCAATCTTCTTATAGCCATTGCCCTTCCTGTGAAGAGTAATCACCTCTTCTCTTGTCTTCCTGGACCATTCTCTTGACTTCACCATGTTTGTAACCACACCAGTAAATGTCTAGAAGGAGCTGAGTATCACAGTCATTTTAAAGCTGCCTAATTGGTGCTTATTTTGCTTTATTGCTGCTCCGTGACATCCACAGGTGTTTTCAATACCTGATTGAAAACACTTGAATGAACCTCTGTTCTTCAGAGTGGTAGTCTTTAAGGGGTTGAATAATTGTGTCAATGAAGAATTCACAAAAGAAACATTTACTACTGTATTACAAAACCAATTGATGTCATTTTAGTTGCATATGGTTCTTTAAAAAGTCCTTGTAGGATTTCATTCTGAATACAATTACAAATGTACACTAAATTCCCTAAAACCCTTTACAGCATTGGGGGTTGAATAATTTTGAACACAACTGTATATACAGTTCATGTATATATTTGGACACAGGCACAATTTTATTTTTTTCTGGTGTTTATCAAAACATATTCAAGCTGTAGTTATATAATGGATATGGGCTGAAAGTGCACACTCTCAGGATTAATTTGAGGGCATGTACATCCAAATAAGAGGGAGGGTTAAGGGATTACAGCTCTTAAGAGTAGCCATCCACCCTTTTTCAAGGGACCAAAAGTGATTGGACAATTGAATAGAAAGCTGTTTCATGGCCAGGTGTGGGCTACTCCTTTGTTTTCTCATCATCAGTTAAGCAGGTAAAAAGTCTGAAGTTGATTCTAAGTGTGGTATTTGCATTTGGAATCTATTGCTGTGAAGCTACGTAATGCATTCAAAGGAGCTGTGCATGCAAGTTAAACAGGCCATTGTAAGGCTTCAAAAACCAAAAAATCCATCAGAGAGATTGCAGCAACATTAGGAGTGGCCAAAACAACAGTTTGGTACATTCTGAGGAAAGAAGAATGCAGTGGTGAGCTCAGCAACATAAAAAGGCCTGGACGTCCACAGAAGACAACAGTGGTGGATGATCGCAGGATCCTCTCTATGTTAAAGAAAATCCCATTCACAACATCCAGACAAGTGCAGGACACTCTCCAGGAGGTGGGAGTATCATTGTCAAAGTCTACACAATCAAAAGAAGACTTCACGAGAGTAAATACAGAGGGTTCACCACAAGGTGCAAACCATTCATAAGCTTGAAGAATAGAAAAGCCAAATTACACTTTGTCAAAAAACATCTAAAAAAAAAGCCAGGCCAGTTCTGGAAAAGCATTCTTTGGACGAATGAAACTAAGATTAATCTGTACCTGAATGATGGGAAGAAAAAAGTGTGGTGAAGGCTTGGAACAGCTCATGATCCAAAGCACACAATGTCATCTGTAAAATATGGTGAAGGCAGGGTGATGGCATGGGCATGCATGGCTTCCAGTGGCACTGGGTCATTGGTGTTTATTGATGATGTAACAGAAGACAGAAGTAGCCGGATGAATTCAGCAGTGTTTAGAGACAATGATCCAAAACACACAGCAAAAGCAACCTAGGAGTTTTTGAAAAAAAAAGTGGAATATTCTGCAATGGCCGAGTCAATCACCTGATCTCAACCCAATTGTGCAGCATTTCACTTGCTGAAGGCAAAACTAAAGGCAGACGCACAAACAAAGAACAACTGAAGACAGTTGTGCAGTTAGCCTGGCAAAGAAAGGAGGAAACCAAGTCTTTAGTAATGTCCATGGGTTCCAGATTTCAGGCAGTCATTGCCAGTTATGGATTCCCATCAAAATATTAAAAATTAACATTTTATTTATGATTATATTAATTTCTCCAATTACATTTGAGCCCCTGAAAATGGGGTGTGGGACTGTGTTTTAAAATGGCTGCAGTGCCTAAAATTTGTACTTCATAATATATGTACAACCCCTTTAAATTAAAGCTGAAAGTCTGCACTTCAAATTCATTTTGATTGGTTCATTTTAATTTTATTCTGGTGGCATACAGAGCCAAAAGTATGAAAAGTGTGCCTGTGTCCAAATATATGTGGACCTAACTGTATATAGAGCTCAAAATGGAAAAATCCAAAACTAACAGCTCTATTCACTAAAGGCTGAAACTTCGGAGAACAGGCAGGAGAAGAGAACAATCGAGACCAAATAGCCGATTTGGAAAGTGAGATAAATGGGAGAATTTTTCTGGTTTGACTATTTTGAACTAGATTTTTCACTTCTGCCAATTCTCCAGACTTCACCCTTTATTGGATAGACCTGCAAGTCTTGTTAAAGGCTCGGTAGAGCTGACCGTTGACACAGTAACATGTAACTTTGGAATAAAGGTGAAACCAGATATTTTAACGAAGATCCACGCGTGCCTGTAATTTTTTATTCTGGATTATAATTAAGGGAGGTGTGAGTGCCGGGGTATGGAGACTGAGTGACTGATATTTGTTTCCTGACAAATTGAGTGATATATATATATATATATATATATATACAAAATTGCAAAGTGATGCGGCAGCACTCCAGGACTTGTAATACAAAAATGTTTATTAATCCATTAAAAACAGGTCATCAACGTTTCAGCTCCCAGCCGGAACTTTTCTCAGGACATAAAATACTTTTATGTCCTGAGGAAAGCTAAGGATAGGAGCTGAAACGTTGAGAGAGAGCCGAAATGTCAGTGCACTTCTAATGGAATGCATAAATTAAATTTTATTATCTTATTTTTTTGAGTGCAGCCACTTCTGTATATATACATACATATATATATAGTAGAGAAAAAGCGCACTCAGGAGGCTGGTTTTTGAATTTTACAGCGGATATTTATTCCATCAAAGAATAAATATCCGCTATAAAATTCTAAAACCAGCCTCCTGAGTGCGATTTTTCTCTGCTATCTATGTAAACCTACGGCTTTACAGCAGCAGCGAAGCAAGCACCGTGTGACCCCATTAAAGGTGTGGAGCCCTTGCTTTTTTCTATATATATGAATATGTATTCACTTCCTCTCTGTGGTCGCCTGTGACCACGGAGGGGAGGCAGCCTGCGCACTACATCACACATGTGACACGTCAGTGGCAAGGAGGAGTGAGGAGGGAGTAAATTTTCCTGCCCTCCGGGCCCCCCTTCCATGGTGGGCCCTCGGGCAGTGCCCGAGTGCCCGATGGGTCAGTCCGCCCCTGTTAGAAGGAATGTGATTTCCCAGTAATGGACACACTCTACCATAGTACCAGTATAAGGAAGATACACACAGCCTCACTATTTTAGAAACACATCGCAGTGAATATTGTTGTTTAATGTAAATTTACCATGTATTATCTCCCTATAGAGAAAGCACTGGAGGGTTTCTCTTGAGCCGGTCCTCTCTCCTACTGTACTGTGTGTTGAACCTGTATGTATATTTGTTATTCTGCCTGCCATTGTACAGCGCTACGGACCTTGTTAGCGCTTTATAAAAACTTGTAACTGTTAACCCAATGTACGGGATATATTTACATAGAATGCGCTGAAATGGAATTCCAACAGAAGGCACGTAATCAGACACAATACCATGTATAGCAATACAAGGAATGCAGACACATATAATCTCACTATATTGATTTTACGTCTAATCCCAGCATAGTGGACACCTACTGGTCGAAAAACTCTCTGGGGAGGACCAGCTTCTATGGTCTTGTGAATGAAGTCAGCAAACCTGTCCCTATAGTCAGTTTGCAGGTGTAAGTGGCTCAGATGCCATACATCCTCAGTGTATACACCTGTATTAATGTCTCAGAAATCATAGTAACATGGAAGCTCCCGGCAAGCCTACATGGACAGATAATCCCACCATGAAATCCAATTTCATTAACTGTTCACAGTGCAGCAACAAGTAATCCTATTACTGGATAAAGGAGCTGCTTATATTCGCCTCTCTGAGCACAGAGTATTGTAAAGTCCAAGCACAATGCATTGTAAACTCTGTGCAGCACTCTGTATTATACCCCACAGAAAAGACACATCAAGGGGATCCCCAAAGGAGATACATTTCATCCATACATTGTACTGTATAGAGCAGAGTGATTGCCACTCAGTGCTTACTGCCTGTTATACAGTATATGGAGGGTAATATACATATATATAAAGACTGCTATACAGTATATGGAGGGTAATATATATACAACCTGCTATACAGTATATGGAGGGTAATATATATACAGCCTGCTATACAGTATATGGAGGGTAATATATATACAGCCTGCTATACAGTATATGGAGGGTAATATATATACAGCCTGCTATACAGTATATGGAGGGTAATATACATATATATAAAGACTGCTATACAGTATATGGAGGGTAATATATATACAACCTGCTATACAGTATATGGAGGGTAATATATATACAGCCTGCTATACAGTATATGGAGGGTAATATATATACAGCCTGCTATACAGTATACGGAATGCACCTGTAAACATAGTGACTATATTTCCTCCATTTTTATTTTCTGTGTTAATCTGTATATTTGTGGTTTTTTTTTAATATCTTGCATTTATTACTTTGTATTTATTTATTTATTTGCAAAGGATTTTACCAGGAAGGATACATTGAGATTTCTCTCGTTTTCAAGTATGTTCTGTAATGACTGTAACATTTCAATGTTCTTGACCCCAGGACATACTAGAAAACGAGTGAAATGTCAATGTATCCTTCCTGGTAAAATCCTTTATAAATAAATAAAATATATACAACCTGCTAGCTACAGTATATGGGAGTAATATATACACAGTCTGATATACAGTATATATATATATATATTTATACGCAACCTGCTAAACAGTATAGGGGTAATATATACACAGCCTGATATATGAAGGGATATATATATATATATATATATATATATATACAGCATGCTATACAGTATATGGAGGGTAATATATATACAGCCTGCTATACAGTATACGGAATGCACCTGTAAACATAGTGACTATATTTCCTCCATTTTTATTTTCTGTGTTAATCTGTATATTTGTGGTTTTTTTTTAATATCTTGCATTTATTACTTTGTATTTATTTATTTATTTGCAAAGGATTTTACCAGGAAGGATACATTGAGATTTCTCTCGTTTTCAAGTATGTTCTGTAATGACTGTAACATTTCAATGTTCTTGACCCCAGGACATACTAGAAAACGAGTGAAATGTCAATGTATCCTTCCTGGTAAAATCCTTTATAAATAAAATATATACAACCTGCTAGCTACAGTATATGGGGGTAATGTATACACAGTATGATATACAGTATATATAAATATATATATGCAACCTGCTAAACAGTATAGGGGTAATATATACACAGCCTGATATACAAAGGGATATATATATATATAATATATATATACAGCATGCTATACAGTATATGGAGGGTAATATGCCTGTTATACAGTAAATGGATGGTGATGTATACACAGTGTGTTGTACATAATATCGAGGGTAATATACCTATAGCCTGGTATACAGTGTATTGAGGGTAATATACCTACAGCTTGTTATACAATACATGGTAATACACTGTACATTCTGCCTGTTATACAGTATATGTACAGTAATATATGCATACTTTTCACTATATTGTTAATATATGGGAAGGCACGTATACATACTGATTGTTTTATTATATGGGAGATACATAATGTCCCATCACTTTACTAATAATGTGCTGAGATGGTTATCAGTGCTGAAATAAAGTTACTATTTACATATGTACCCATCCCCCTTACATTGTCAATGTATATAGGGTACAAGCTGCCTGCTGTACAGTTTCTGAAGGTACAGACTGCATGCTGTCTGCTGCACATGATACTTTGTATCTGACATATAGTTCCCACATGTCAATACACTGTGCCAAGCAGTGTGCTGTGCTGTAACCAAATGCCCCCTCTAAAGTAAATGCATATATACACAAGATGTATGTATTGTGGTCTGGTTAAATCCAGTCAGGGTATGCGGTGGTAAGTGCTGTCTGATGCCTGGTTAATGCATAGAAAGTGACAAGGACAATACTGACATGCATGATGTGTATATATAATCTCAATTCTCTTACTGTGGACAGTATTTCAGTGTGTGTAGTATTGAAATGGGCAGTGTGGGTATTGTGGCATGGCAATATGTGCAGTGTGGCAATATGTGCAGTGTGGCAATATGTGCAGTGTGGCAATATGTGCAGTGTGGCAGTGTGTGCCTTGTGGCATTGCACTGTGTGCAGTATGTGCAGTGTGACATGTCAGTGTGCGCTGTTTGGTCAGTGTGAGCAGTGTACATGGCAGTGTGTGTATTGTGGCAGAGTGTACATGGCAGTGTGTGTATTGTGGCAGAGTGTACATGGCAGTGTGTATATTGTGGCAGAGTGTGGCATGGCAGTGTGGCCAGTGTGTGTATTGTGGCAGTGTGGGTTGGCAGTGTGGGCAGTGTACATGGCAGTGTGGCAGGGTTTGTAACACTCACCCTCCAGTGGTACCTCTGGTACAAGCCGTGCCTTCCCGACTTGCTGCAGCTGGAAGGCAGCTCGCACCTCATAGCAGGTGGGCGGCCGTGACGGGGTCACCAAGGCCACTATGTTACCGAGCAGCATGAGGGCCAGGAGGAAGCGGGGCATGTTGCAGGCTTTGCCCGGGGTGCCACACTGTATCAGCATGCCCCCTGCATCTATCTCCGCGCCCGGACACTCCGTGCCAGCCCTGGCTGCAGGAGCCCACCAGGTTGTGGGCAGAGCACTACTCAGCGAGTCCCCAGGCTGGCAGCTCCACCACTAACTCTCTGTGTCCAGCATGCTGCCCTGTGCTGGCTCCGAGCAGCTCCTGTGTGTCTGACCCAGCGCTGTGCCAAGGAAAGCTGTGTGAGGAGGGCACTCCGGGGGCTACCCACAAACTCTCACGGCTGTCTCCTGGGCTGTCTCCGGCAGTGTCACAGCTGTCTCCTGGGCTGTCTCACAGTTGGTATCAAGGCTGTCTCCTGTGTCAGGGCTGTCTCCTTGGCTGTCTCTGTCAGGGCTGTCTCCTGTGATGTTTCTGTCAGTGTTGTCTCCTGTGATGTCTCTGTCAGTGTCGGGGCTGTCTCCTGTGATGTCTCTGTCAGTGTCGGGGCTGTCTCCTGGGCTGTCTCTGTCAGTGTCAGGGCTGTCTCCTGGGCTGTCTCTGGGAATGTCAGGGCTGTCTCCTGTGATGTCTCTGGCAGTGTCAGGGCTGTCTCCTGGGCTGTCTCAGGCAGTGTCAGGGCTGTCTCCTGGGATGTCTCTGTCAGTATCAGGGTTGTCTCCTGGGTTGTCTCTGTCAGTGTCAGGGCTGTCTCCTGGGATGTCTCTGTCAGTATCAGGGTTGTCTCCTGGGTTGTCTCTGTCAGTGTCAGGGCTGTCTCCTGTGATGTCTCAGGCAGTGTCAGGGCTGTCTCTGTCAGTGTCAGGGCTGTCTCCTGTGATGTCTCTGTCAGTGTCAGGGCTGTCTCCTGGGCTGTCTCTGGCAGTATCAGGGCTGTCTCCTGGGCTGTCTCTGGCAGTGTCAGGGCTGTCTCCTGGGCTGTCTCAGGCAGTGTCAGGGCTGTCTCCTGGGCTGTCTCTGTCAGTGTCAGGGCTGTCTCCTGGGCTGTCTCTGTCAGTGTCAGGGCTGTCTCCTGGGCTGTCTCTGTCAGTGTCAGGGCTGTCTCCTGGGCTGTCTCTGTCAGTGTCAGGGCTGTCTCCTGGGCTGTCTCTGTCAGTGTCAGGGCTGTCTCCTGGGCTGTCTCTGTCAGTGTCAGGGCTGTCTCCTGGGCTGTCTCTGTCAGTGTCAGGGCTGTCTCCTGGGCTGTCTCTGTCAGTGTCAGGGCTGTCTCCTGGGCTGCATTATATCACTGCTAGTTAGGTGCCTGTCAGCTTCTCTGTGTCTTCCAGATCAATCCCATACGGACAGCTCCCTCCTCCTCCCCACTGCAAGCAGTGATTCCCTCTCACCCCAGGCTTCCCTCCACTGGTCCCTTTCAGACACTCCCTCTTCTCACCCCCATCCCATCTGAGCAGGTTAACTCCCCTCTACCCAGGGGACCTCGCCTTGTGCCCAGATACCAGCAGTCCTAGCCCTGGGGGCAGCAAGCCTTGAGATCTCTGAGGGGAAATAGAACTGTTATTTATAAACACGTGATACAATGTTACAATAAATAGCATGATTTATTTTCTCTAATGATCTTTACACACAACAACAAGTGAATGGGTCACCCTCCCTGACTCCTTAAATCCCTATAAAAAAGGTATGTAAGAAAAATATATTTGTTCGCATGATCACAAGTGTATCATGTGCTTCCACAATGTACACACACTTGCAGCTTACAGCCCCTGACACCATTCTTCACTCACTGAGCATGGGAAACCTAGGGAATGGTACAGCTTCAGGGTTATTCAGAGAAAGGTGAAAACCAGGAGAACTGGAAGGAGAAGAGAACAGTCTAGACCAAATAGCTGATTTGGAAAGTGAGATAAATGGGAGAATTTTTCTGGTTTGGCTATTTTGACCTAGAATTTTCACTTCTCCAGTCATTCTCCTGAGTTTCACCTTTCTTTGAATAGACCCTTATATTCCCAAATATATCCCTCTTAATGGCTTTTTTTTTTCTCCTAATGGAAATCTGATCCTGGATGCAGAGCGCCGTGCACAATGCTGACTGTGCTTTCACCTTTTACAGGAAAAAAAAAAGCAAAGAAAAAGAAAACCAAATGCGCTGCTGTCATCCTTTTCTGTGATTTCTTGGTCATTTTTTCCTTACAGCTGATTTTGAAGATCTACATGCATGGTGCATTTTACACCGGCTATACCAATCATTAAATGAGCTGTGAATACTCCCTGTAGAGCTACCTTTAACATTAAAAGCATGCTTTAACTTTAACCCCATGAGGGAATCATTACTTATTTATTTTTATGTGTGATTCAACATATTTATAGATCTTAATAACTCATTTAAATAAAGTGGAGATGGACATCCCCAAATGGGTATTTATATGCCTGTATCTTAGATAATGTCAACACAGGAGTTCTGTAAAAGTGCTCTTACTGGATCTTCTGTGCTCATGCCTGCATTTAAGCTTCTGACACCTTCATCTGTCAGAAGAAGACAGAAAGATGTCAGAACCAAGGATGAGGTGTTTCAGCTCAGTATGTCTCCCTTCATCCTCTCCTTATTATGGAAGCCTGGTACCAGTGTTCCCCCACTATTTCCCCTTTGGCCGATATTTTGGAAGGCTAAAAAAACTTTTTATATAGCTGCAATTGTACAAAAACGACATATATTTAAGGGTGTTTCCAGGGCTTGAGTTTACTAGGAATGCCAGAGGAAGCCCTGCAGCTGCTACAGTTTCTTGGAATCATATTTTCAGACCCATTGGTGACAGAAATCTTGGTGGATTCCCACAATTCATTTTTAGGATTTGACCCATCACCTAGATTCTACAGGAAACCAAAACATGTCTAAGAGAGGAGGAATGACTAAAATCATTGAGCTCAATGATTAATGTGATGTCATCTGTAACATCCTTATTATGAGATCATGGAGACACAAATCAACAACTTATAGGTTGAGCGTTTTATTCCTAAGGAGAAATGAGGTTATGTCAGGCTCCATATCTAATCAACTCATCAAAAAATGTTCCACCCTGGTATCAGACCTGTAGCATAAATAAAATAGTGGTCGCCATCTAACTATTATCTCTTGATCAATCAGATGGTTCCATGACGTGTAATGATGCAAAGTATGGATCAATGCCGGTACCAGAAAACATGACCAAAGGAGTTATTCAATAAAAGCCAAACTTATCACTAGATTGCCACCGAATGGTAAATTTCCCCATACGGTGCAATTTCATGGCAATTGGGCTATTCAAAAAGCTAGCATTTCGCCAAATATTGGCGAGTTGCCGGCAAAACACGGTGCAATTCGGCAGCAGTGAACTCCCCATAGAGAAGTAACGGTTAATCTATTCAGAGAACGCCGAATAGCAGAGAAAAGTTGGCGAAATGCACAGATTTTTTTCCAGTTTCTTTTGACAGCTTTAGGCTGGCCGTCTTCTGGGTCGACTATTCGTGGGATGGTGCGATCATCTGCTATTGTCTGAAGTCGGCTGACCGATCCTACAACATGCAGGTGAATCAGTCCTCTTCCACTGCATCCGACCACCATTGGGCTGTTTGAGCACCAGGGACAAGGGGGTTAATTCCCCCTGCAGGCTATGGCAAGGTTTTTTTTTTATTTTTGCAGCTGGGGTTGTACTTGATGCTGAAACTCCATTTCAGCACCAAAGATAGTTTTTTTTTCTCCCCGCAACAGGTTTTTTCCCCCCGCAGCGGGGGTATTTTTTTTCCTCTTCATTCAGTAGCGTGTCCTAACCTGGGTCATCCACAGATGCTTCCAGTAGATGGTCCTGAACGGCCGACGGTGTTGTTCATAGGTGGACAACCAAGTCGGTTCGTCTGTCTACTGACCCAGTGGATGGCCAGCCTTAAAAAGACGAATTCCATAGGCTTCAATGAAAAAAAAATCCCCATTTTTATAAATTTTTTATTCAACCATTTATTCTTTTCATCTGCAGTTACAAATATTTTAGAATTTTTTAGGCATTTTTTGGTGGAAGTTTTAATTCAGATTTTCTTTTAAATGGCTTTTTTAAAATTCTGTAACAGGCCTTTTTATTGTTATTCATAGGATTTTATACATTATTTCCATGCCGTTCCAAGCATTATGTTTGTCTAACACATTTAAGGCTAGGGTCAAACGAAAGCATTTTTACACACGAACGTAAAAAAGTGCGTCCGAACGCATTGATGTATTTTTTCACGGAATATACGAAAACGGTCATACGATGCGCATTTTCGTGCGTATGTTTTACGATTCCAAACCAGGAAACTTTTTGCGTCTGGACATTATGTTGGCCGGACACGAGCAGGGTCTGACGTCTCCAAATCACACACACACACCGCTAGCGGGCGCAGCGCACTCTGTACATCCGTACTAGGGGTTCTGCGTTCTCGAAAAAATGCGTTCATTATCCACTTGCATTGTGCGGCCGGACTTTCGTGCGACCGTACTTTGTATATTGGCTGTCATTGCCCGTCATTTGCTGCTAGTGCGGCCGTGATTAAGTGCGCCAGAACGCACGTTAAAAATGCGCTCGTCTGACACCAGCCTTAAAGTTGGCTTTTTCCAGAGGAGTATGGTAGCCTGTTCGGTGGCTAGTTATAGTTGTTCGGTGGTCTATTCAGCAGATTGTCGGCTACGTTCGGCAGTTTATCGGATCGGTCCATTGGTTTTTTTCGGCAGTCTTTTGGATACATTCGGTAATTTTCTGGCTGATTTTCAGATGCGTTCTCTGATTTTTCAGCGGTTTATCGGATGCGTTCGATGGTTTGCGGCTGTTTCCGACATTTTTTTCGGTGGTGTTTGGCGAATCAATTCGGCACACTTGGCGTATCCATTCAGCACACTTCGAGGACCCTGCAATGAATACTGAATTCACTGCAGGGTCGGTGAATTGAGGTAGCCGAAGTGCGCCGAATGAATAACCCCTTTAGAGTGACACAAGTCACAAAACAAATTTGTGAAAAGTGCAGAGTAATATTGAATAAAATGGTTAACATAACTTTCAGACTAATATTCTGTGTCATGCCAAAAAACAACAACAAAAAAAGAGTATAAAGTAACAAAGTATAGAACATCATTTATCAGAAAAATAATAAACTGCATCAGTGGCGTAACTAGAAACCTGAAGGCCCCGGTGCAAGAATCCATGAAGGGCCCCCCTCCAAAAAAAATAAAATATATATTTTTACTTTTTTTTTCCTGCAATATTATTTTAGAAAGGATTTTATAAAAAAGATAGTATTGCCCCCAGCTCACACATGGGTATATATTTGCCCCCAGCTCACACATGGGTATATATTTGCCCCCAGGCTCATACATGGGTATATATTTGCCCCAACTCACACATGGGTATATTTGCCCCCGCTCACACATGGGTATATATTTGCCCTCAGCACACACATGGGTATATATTTGCCCCAGCTCACACATGGGTATATTTGCCCCAGCTCACACGAGTATATATTTGCCCCAGCTCACACATGGGTATATTTGCCCCCAGGCTCACACATGGGTATATATTTGCCCCAGCTCATACATGGGTATATATTTGTCCCCAGGCTCACACATGGGTATATATTTGCCCCCAGCTGACACATGGGTATATTTGCCCCCAGGCTCACACATGGGTATATATTTGCCCCAGCTCACACATGGGTATATTTTCCCCCAGGCTCACACATGGGTATATATTTGCCCCCAGCTCACACATGGGTATATATTTGCCCCCAGCTCACACATGGGTATAAATAAAGTGAATAGGGGGTGCGGCGCTTCCCAGTGATAAACAGATTGGAATAATCAACGTTAATTACCAGTGGATTATAATCAGCGATGATTCGTCCATAAATGAAGATTATCAATTAAATAGACCTCAAGAGAAAAATGAGAAAAAACAGACATAGCATAATACTGTTTCTCTATAGATAATTCTGTTGATGAGGCGTACACACACTCACACTGTGGAGAGCCTCATCCGGCTCTAGCTATATTCGCCTATGGATGAATTCTTATAGGCTCACCCATTAGCCACTTCAATCGAAAAGAACTTCAATCGATAAGAACTTCCAGTGGGACATATGGAAATAGGAAAAAGGATGGCAACATAGAGTAGTTCAGCAAGGCACAGTCAATATTATTGGCATAAACTCAGACCACTCACGTGTTAAAGAGCCATCATGGCTCAAAAGGTTGAGCCTAAGGGTTGTTTGATCAGGCACAACTCTCATGAAAGCCTTAATGGATCTCCAATTCAGTGTTGATGTGAAGCCAAAGAGAATTCAACAAAAAAAAGGTTGATTTTTAAATTTCTAAATTTTTTTAATATAATAAAACAAATAGACAATGGGCCAAACGCGTTTCGCCTGGGTCCACCAGACCCTACGGCTTCCTCAGCGGCAAGCGGCAGCAATTCGGCACACTTGGCGAATTGCTTGCCGCTGAGGAAGCCGTAGGGTCTGGTGGACCCAAGCGAAACGCGTTCGGCCCATTGTCTATTTTTTTATTATATTAAAAAATTTTAAAATTTAAAAATCAACTTTTTTTTGGTTGAATTCTCTTTGGACGAATCATCGCTGATTATAATCCACTGGTAATTAACGTTGACGACGTTGATCACTGTTGGGACGACATTTGTGGGTGCAGTGACGATCGTGTTTTAAGTTCTTTCCCCATTCTATACACCTTTTTGCGCCAAAACCAATTTTTTATTGTTTGTAATTTTTCACACATGGGTATATTTGCCCCAGCTCACACATGGGTATATATTTGCCCCCAGCACACACGGGTATATATTTGCCCCCAGGCTCACACATGGGTATATATTTGCCCCCAGGCTCACACATGGGTATATTTGCCCCCAGGCTCACACATGGGTATATATTTTCCCCCAGGCTCACACATGGGTATATATTTGCCATGTTTTCGGCAGTCTTTTGGATACATTCGGTGATTTTCTGGCTAATTTTCAGATGCATTCTGTGATTTTTCAGCGGTTTATCGGATGCGTTCGGTGGTTTGCGGCTGTTTCCGACATTTTTTTCGGTGGTGTTTGGCGAATCAATTCGGCACACTTGGCGTATCCATTCAGCACACTTCGAGGACCCTGCAATGAATACTGAATTCACCGCAGGGTCGGTGAATTGAGGTAGCCAAAGTGCGCCGAATGAATAACCCCTTTAGAGTGACACAAGTCACAAAACAAATTTGTGAAAAGTGCAGAGTAATATTGAATAAAATGGTTAACATAACTTTCAGACTAATATTCTGTGTCATGCCAAAAAACAACAATAAAAAAAGAGTATAAAGTAACAAAGTATAGAACATCATTTATCAGAAAAATAATAAACTGCATCAGTGGCGTAACTAGAAACCTGAAGGCCCCGGTGCAAGAATCCATGAAGGGCCCCCCTCCAAAAAAAATAAAATATATATTTTTACTTTTTTTTTCCTGCAATATTATTTTAGAAAGGATTTTATAAAAAAGCTAGTATTGCCCCCAGCTCACACATGGGTATATATTTGCCCCCCAGCTCACACATGGGTATATATTTGCCCCCAGACTCACACATGGGTATATATTTGCCCCAGCTCACACATGGGTATATTTGCCCCCAGCTCACACATGGGTATATATTTGCCCCCAGCACACACATGGGTATATATTTGCCCCCAGGCTCACACATTGGTATATTTGCCCCCAGGCTCACACATGGGTATATATTTGCCCCCAGCTCACACATGGGTATATATATTTGCCCCCAGCTCACATGGATATTTGAGGTACTGAACGCGCCTCTGGTGTGGCTCACACAGCCCCCCCCGGTAATGCAGGCCGTCATGTTGAAGGC
This sequence comes from Leptobrachium leishanense, assembly GCA_009667805.1. Lineage (NCBI taxonomy): Eukaryota > Metazoa > Chordata > Amphibia > Anura > Megophryidae > Leptobrachium > Leptobrachium leishanense. The sequence continues at coordinate 70,652,463 of CM019066.1, forward strand.
CCCCCTCCGGTTGTTTGTATAAATGTAGGGCTGGTGTCAGTAGTGCTGCGCTGCCATAACACATACCTGCTTCTGGTGCGGTTGTGCCAGCAGGCAACGAGAATTCGGGTGCGTCAGCCCAGCCCCACATGCGCATTGATCCAGGCCCGCTCTTCACTTCCTGACTGCGCCCACACACATCCGGTCACATGTGCCGGGACAGGAGCGTGCAGCCGGCTAAAAAAAATAGTTCAGCGGCGCTGGCCGAAATTTGCCACCGGCTTCCAAATTTAAAACAAAAGCCTTCGTGAGCCGCAGGTCCCCCCCTGAAGTGGCGGAATGCCAGGGCCCGTTCGCAAGTGCGACCGCTGCGACCCTGGTAGTTCCACCACTGAACTGCATATACTTTCATCCATTTGACAGCATCAACTCTTTCACTACCAAGAGGTATTTGTTGAAAAAAAAAATATGATTGAAAATATTTATTCAAACATATTGGGACACATTACATTTTGCACTCGCAGTTTTCCCCCTAGCGTGCCCGTTTTACCGCTAGATTACAATGCAGGTGCAAAAAATGCTGCCTGCATTGTTATAGCGCGTAAACCCCCGGGATGTGCGCAGCCGCGCGCATCCTCAATGGAGTCCATAGGACTCCATTGAAGCAGACACCGGCAGTCTCGCCTTGCGAGATCCAGCCGGTCAGCGTATTGATACGCAGGGGAAAACTGGGGGGACCTTCCCCCCAGTCTCTCCCTGCTCCCGCCAGATGGAGGCGGCGGTTGGAGCCGCGGTCCTCGCTGCGGGATAGGTGAGTATCTGATTTAGTTTGGGGGGTTTCTGGCTGGTGCTAACGGATTCTGCAGCAGTGGAATCCGTTAGCACCAAGTCCAGGCTGTGGTTTACTTTTTGCTAACGCAGCCGGACGTTAATTAGCGTTAGGACTTTGTAATCCTAATGTTGATTAACACTTTGCGCTCCCCATGTTAAGTATAGGGAGCGCAAAGTACAGTAACCTCATGCTGAAAAGCGCAAGGTAGCAAACGGTAACGGGTTTCTTAACCCGTTAGCATTTGCATTGTAATATGGTGCGCCCGCGTTAGGGCCACCAGGGCTAACGTTAACGCAGGTGAGCACTAACGTTAGCGACAAGATTGTAATGTACATACTGTACATACAGAAAAAATGGCATTGCACCTGTACTCACCAGAGCGGCTGCAACAGCCAGGAGTAACAGCCCAGTTATATTTGCTCTACTGAGCAGCTACATGCCCATCCTGCTGCTTTTCAGCTAAGGAGAGGCAGAAAATGGTGGGTTTTATTTATACACGCACCAAACACTTACCATTTGGGGTTGAAAACAAAAACATGGAGAAAGGAATAGCAGCAAAAATGACGAACTGGTGTTACAACATAATATACAAACATACAGAAAAAATGGCGTCGCGCCTGTACTCACCAGAGTGGCTGCAACAGCCAGGAGTAAAAGCTCAGTTCATGTATAGAACATAACAAGAGAAAAAAGATGTCATCTGAGCTCGTTTCTATGTATTTCCATGTACAACAAAACACTATCCGAGGTTTTAGTTTGTTTTAATGGCCATTGAAAAGTAAGCTCACTCGCCCCATCAAGACACCTCTTTGTAGAGTGAGTATTAACCCAGTGGCGTAACTAGAAACCTGAGGGCCCCGGTGCAAGAATCCACGAAGGGCCCCCTCCCCCCCAAAAAAATTCTATATTTTTACTTTTTTTTTTCATGCAAAATAAAAAAAGATAGCTGACATGGTTATATATTGCCCCCAGCTCACATGGGTATATATGGCCCCCAGGTCTCATGGGTATGTATGGCCCCCAGGTCTCATGGGTATGTATGGCCCCCAGGTCTCACGGGTATATATATATGGCCCCCAGGTCTCACGGGTATATATATGGCCCCCAGGTCTGATGGGTATATATATGGCTCCCAGGTCTCACGGGTATATATATGGCCCCCAGGTCTCATGGGTATATATATATATATATGGCCCCCAGGTCTCACGGGTATATATATATGGCCCCCAGGTCTCATGGGTATATATATATATATATATATGGCCCCAGCTCTCATGGGTATATATGGCTCCCAGGTCTCATGGGTATATATATATATATGGCCCCCAGGTCTCATGGGTATATATATGGGCCCCCAGGTCTCATGGGTATATATATGGGCCCCCAGGTCTCATGGGTATATATATGGGCCCCCAGGTCTCATGGGTATATATATATGGCCCCCAGGTCTCACCTCTGCTGGTCCCAGGGCAGGCTCCGACGGCATTATTCTTCTCCTTGGCGAGCGGCCGGTGGAAGCATGCATCTTGGCCGTTCGCCGGAAACCACCTGACCAGCGCAGAGGTCTCGCGAGAGGATCTCGTGCGCCGGTAAGGTGGTTCCCATCCCACGTGAGCGGCCAAGCTGCATGTCAGTGGCTGCTCGCAGGGAGAGGGACGCCAGTGCGCGGCTCCCAGATTCCGGCGCTGATTGCCGGAATCTGGCGGCGGCGCTGGGCCGCCCTCCAGTGGTGGAATGCCAGGGCCCGGTCGCAACTGCGACCGCTGTGACCCTGGTACTTCCGCCACTGTATTAACCAATGTACCAAAAGCTGCTCTACTGCTTTTCAGCTAAGGAGAGGCAGAATGTAATGTTGCCCGAAGTTTGGGCTACAGTAATATACAGCACCAACAGATTCCGCAACGCTTTATTATTCTTTATAAAGCGCTAGCATATTTCGCAGCGCTGCACAATAGGCACAATATAGACAGGGTTACAATACATTGAACGTCATTTTGACTAACCAGTACAGGAGGAAACAAAGGTCCTATTCCCATGGGAATTTACAATCTAGAACGGTTGGAAACAGGAGGAGAGGACTGCAAGGTGATTGTGATGGACTGCAAGTTGAGAATGATGGACTGCAAGGTGAGAGTGATGGACTTGTGGGCTTTATGGACTGCAAGGTGAGAGTGATGGACTTGGGGGTTTTATAAACTGCAAGGTGAGAGTGAAGGACTGGTTGCGTCAGTGAATTGGGTGGCAGGCTTCCCTAAATAGGAATGTCTTAAGGGAGTGTTTGAAGGAAGGGAAACAAGGGGAAAGTCTGACAGTACGAGGGAGAGTGTTCCAGAGGATGGGAGCTGCACGTGAGAAATCCTGCAGTCTATCATGGGAAGAGGTGATGCGGGGAGAAGCTACACGCAGGTCGCTGTTTGACCTTAGGGAGCGGGCTGGGATGTATTTGGTGATTAGTGAGGACAGGTAGTGGGGAGCTGAGTTAGTGAGAGCTTTGTAGGTCAGGGTAAGGATTTTGAATTTAATTCTGCAGTGGATGGGGAGCCAGTGAAGGGACTCGCAGAGGGGAGCGGCAGAGGCAGAGTGGCGGGTGAGGCTGATTAGCCTGACGGAGGAATTTAGAATGGATTGTAGGGGGGCGAGACGAGAGGGAGGCCAGCAAGAAGATTATTGCAATAGTCAAGAAGGGGTAATTACAAAGGCGTGGATGAGTTGCTTTGTGTTGTCAGCGATAAGAAATGGCTGAATTCTGGAAATATTACATAATTGGTAGCGGCAGGAGAAAGATAGAGACTGAATGTGGGGGATGAAGGAAAGAGCAGAGTCATGTGTAACTCCGAGACAGCGAACCTAGTTTGATGGGGAGATAGTGATACCATCAACCATGATGGAGAAGTCAGGAGATGGGGAGGCATTAGAGGGAGGAATTAGTAGGAGCTCAGTCTTGGACATGTTAATTTTTAGGTGGGGAGAGGCCATACAGGAGGAGATGCAGATAAGCAGTCGCTGACTTTGGAAAGGACAGTAGGAGAGAGATCAGGGGTGAAGAGGTAGCTCTAAGTATCATCAGCATAGAGGTGGTAATTAAAGCCAAAGCTGTTAATGATTTTGTCCAGGGAGGAGGTGTAGATAGAGGAGAGCAGGGGACCAAGGACAGAGCCTTGAGGTACACCGACTGATAAAGGCAATGAAGAGGAGGAGTTACCATCAAATGACACAGAGAAGGATCTGTTGGACAGATAGGAGTCAATCCAAAAGAGTGCAGTGTCACAGAGACCAAGAGAGCTGAGAGCCTGTAGAAGGAGGGGGTGGTCGACAATGTCAAAAACAGCTGAGAGTTTAAGCAGGATGAGAATAGAATAGTGGCCGTGGTTTTTAACAGTTAGGAGGTCGTTGGTGACTTTGGTGAGGGCAGTTTTGGTTGAGTGAAGGGGACGGAAGCCTGATTGTAGGGGGTAAAGTAGCGAATTAGAGGACAGAAGAGGGAGAGGCGGTTGAAAACAGTTTTTTCCAAGAGCTTAGAGGTAAACAGAAGCAGGGATACAGGACTGTAGTTGGATAGAGAGTTGGGAACGAGGGAAGGTTTCTTTAGTATAGGTGTAAGCTGTGCTTGTTTGAAGGCGGATGAGAAGGAGCCAGTGGAGAGTGATAGGTTGAAAATGTGAGAGCAGGGGTGAGGGAGGAGGAGAGTGGAGGTATTGGATGTGAGGAAATGGGGTCAAGTGGGCACATGGTGAGATATGAGGAGGACAGTAAGGAATTGACTTCCTCCACAGTGGCTGGGAGGAAGTGGCAGAGGGTAGCAGAAGGGACTTCTGGGAGTGGAGGTCGGGCATTACCATTTTGTGTTGGGGTGTTGGTTCTGATAGTGAGAGTTTTATTTAAGAAGTAATCTGGGGAAGCACAAATGTGGGACATAATAAATATTGATACATCAGAACATATGGCCCAGCCCATAGGGTGGATGGAGCAGAAGGGAGGGACTGCAGAGTGAAAATACAGTAGCAGGAAAGGTGATGGCTTTGTATGGTGAGCTGTTTTGGAGGAAAAAACAAAAGTTAAGTAGAATAGGCTAAATATGAGAGGTATTTACAACATGGGCTGGAGATGGGGAAGCAAATTGACGGTGAGTGATTAACAAAATCGTAGGGAAATTTTTTAATGAAAATAAGCCATTATATAGGGTAAAAAAATTATTTAGGCATATTCCCATTGCATTTCTTACTGTAAATAACCTATTTGGCCAGTAGATGGTGCCATCTACTGCCATATTGCCAATACAGCTGTAGCTCGATTATTTTTTTTCCCCTGCATCGGCTACTGAAAGCCCAATGTAGGGGCACATCAGCCGATTTTGCACAATTTTAGCTTTTTGGGTATTATGCCCACATGGCTAAAACTTTTTGGGCCCCTTCTGCAGCCCAAAAGCAAATTAAATGTATTTGCAGCAAACAAATGTAATTTTCCTTTTCGTCTGCATAGCTGCAGATCGAGATATCTCGATTTGGAGCGTCGGATGGTGCCTTTGCAGCCTGAGATAGCTGAATCTCGGTAGTGAAGGGGTTAAGATTAATTTTATACATGAATGCAGTCATTTCTAAAGATCTCACATACTTTTTCTTAGATCTGTAAACATAAATATATGTATAACCAGAAAACAGTAACGTTCACATTTTAGTGACTCATATAACTGCATTGATTCTGTAATATCCTGATAACGCTATTAAAAAGGTTTCCTTTATTTCCTTAGGAAATACTTTAGATTATATTCTATGAATCAGTGTTACGACCTCCCTCACCAATAAAACAGAATTACATTAAAACATATTAGTAATGTCTCCCAGATATTCACGTTCATAAATACAACTACTCTTTATAGGAAATGGAATGTAAAACTCAAGAGAAAAGTTATTTCCGAAGCTATACTGCAGCCAATGTTATGAAAACAAAAAAACACAATTTGGGAAAAACTTTGTTTAAAGAAAACAAAGCATATTAAACAAACCTATAAAAGAACATAAATATATCGTGTTAGATCTGCAATAACTCTCAGGAACAGCTGTGGTTGCGATGAAACACAAGCACAATCTTCTATTTCTGGGGAATATTTGGAACTTTCATTTTACAACAAAGAGACTGAAAGCAAAGGTTACGACTTATCAGAAATGAAAAAGTACTAGTATTAAAATCTGAGGAGTTGAAGAGATAACGTATGTTACATAGTTACATAGGCTGAAAATAGACATGTGTTCATCAGGTTCAGCCTTTCCCACATCACCTACTGCTGTTGATCCAAAAGGAGGCAAAAAACCCAGTCTGAAGCGTTCGCCAATATGCAACACACTGGGGAAAAATTCCCTTCTTGACCCCAGCATGGTTTCAGATTTCTCCTTGGATCAAGAAGCTTTTACCCACATATTAAATATTATAACCCGTAATATTATGTTGTTGCAGGAAGTCATCTAGACATTGTTTAAAAGTCTGTACAGTCTCTGACTCAACCACCTCAACAGGCAGAGAGTTCCACAGCTTTATTGTTCTCACTGTAAAATAACCCTTCCTATGCTTTCGGCTGAATTTCATTTCATCCAGACTAAATGGGTGACGTTGTGTCCTGTGTATAGTCCAATTAATGAGTAGGTTTCCAGAAAATGGTTTATAATTGCCCCGTATATATATATTTATATAAAGTTATCAGATCCCCTCTAAGCCCACGTATATATTTATATAAAGTGATCAGATCCCCTCTAAGGCTGGGGTCAGACCAGCGCACTTTTAACGTGCGTTCTGGCGCACATAATTACGGCCGCACTAGCAGCAGATGACGGGCAATGACGGCCAATATACAATGTACGGCCGCACAAAAATCCGGCCGTGCAACGCAAGTGGAATTTGAACGCATTTTTTTGAGAACGCTGAACCGCTAGTACTGACGTACTGAGTGCGCAGCTGCGGCATAGCGGCGTGCTTGCGTGATTAGGAGATGTCAGACACTGCTAATGTCCAGCCTACATAACGTCCAGACGCAAAAAGAGTTTTATTGACGATCCGTACAAAATCACGCCCGAAAATGCGCGTCGTCTGACCGTTTTTGCGCATTCCGTGAAAAAATCCGTCAATGCGTTCGGACGCACTTTTTCACGTTCGCGGGGAAAAATGCTTTCGTCTGACCCTAGCATTAGGCGCCATTTCTCTAAGCTAAACAGGTTTACGCTTGTTAGTCTTTCCTCATAACTTAACCCTTCCATTCCCTTTATTAGTTTAGTTGCCCGATGGCTTACATACTCAATGCCAAGAGGATGTAAATTATGATATTACTGGACTTTATGGCCCAATTTCTGAATATACCTTGGTAGTGGATAATACTTGTATACATACTGTGAAATATTTATTATTATCATTATCACAATGTTTACAACACACCAACATTTTCTGCTGTACTTTCCAATAAAGATCAGTAAAAATGACAAACAGATGAGTTTGAGGTTGCAGGATCTCAAGAGGAGAAAAGGTTTATTGATAAGAAGGAGTATTTCCTAGTTAGACAATCATTAATTACATAAATGTATGAGAAAAAAATGAAGTGTGAAGATAGATGTAAGTTGGAAGCTATTATGTCACTAGCATTTTATGGATCATTTCATAATAGGCCGGGGCTAGTCCTAACAAAAAAATAAGTGCAAGAACTCTCCAAGATTTCTGCTCCTGAATTACTCACTGACATGTCACACTCAACGCAGCGTTCCAGATACTTATTTGAAATCAATGTTTAACCCTTTCCCTGCTGAGGCATTTCACACCTCTGTGCTGAGCTCATTTTTACTGGTTTCGCTGATCATGTTTAAACGCGTTTTGAAGCCACGTTTTATTATACGACCCAGACATATTATATATTGTTCTTTCCGGCAGACTCAGCAGATTCATAATATATCATTATTATATGTATACGTCATGTCCTGCCTGTATATTATAACAAAAAATGCAATAAAATTTGAATTTTCCATAATTTACAACGTGTAAAGTGTTTTTTTTTCACATTTTAACATGCGAGCATTTGCGGTTATATTTTCTATGAGTTGCGTTTGTTAAAAAAATTGAAATGGGGGACTTGTTACATTTTTTTGGGGGAAAATTACACAATTTTTAACAAACGCACCCCATACAAAATCGTTAGTGCAGCATCATTGTTCACATTATAATTGAAATGGGAACAATATTGCTGCATTAACAAAACAAAACAAAAAAAACTGTTCATTTTTTTAAAATTTATTTTCATTTAAAATATTTTCTTATTTTTTATTATTAACGTTTAACACCATCATTTTTATCTTTGGAAAGGCAATGCTCTGGCTGATCCAACAATACCAAACATTAACCCCTAACTGCCACGGATCGGGAGATAGGGGGTTCATTGGAACCCCCTATCTCCACCATTGGTGGCAGCTAGGGGTTAACTCCAGAACTGGCGTCATCGCGCTATGCACAATGACGCCAGTCATCAGGGGGACATCCCGGAAGCTTGGCTGACATCCAAGATGTCGGCCAGCTCCGGGAGAGGATCGTGATTTGGCGCCTTTCGGCGCCGAATCATGATCCGGGCCCCAAGGGGTTAAAGCCAGCCACTGTTTGGAAGGGCAGGCTGTGCCCTTCTAAACGGTGCCTGCCTTTAACCGCTGCCTCTGGCCAATCGGGAGGGAAAGAGGCCCCCCCCACACTCGCGGGGCTGAGGGGGGCGACGCCTGAAATAGAAGTCATCATGCTAGCACGATGACATTTATTGGCCCCGCCGGGGTCCCCGGAGTGCCGGGCTGACATCCAAGATGTCAGCCCGCACCATGGGGGGGGGGCGCAGCAATTGGCCGGAATCCCAGCTGATTGCTGCCTCCTGTGCTAGGAAGCGCTCAGCGCGTCCATAGCACAGGAGAACCACTTGGCTGGACGCGCTGAGCGCGTCCTTAGCAGCCAAGTGGTTAAACATAACGATAATCTAGGTTATTTTGGGAATCCTTATGATAATTGTTACAGTTACAAGTATTTATACAGCGCCAACAGATTACGTAGCGCTTTACAATGGGCAAGTACAAACAGGAGACATACATGATACAAGAGGAACGACAACCCTGCCCGTAGGATAACTGTCCAGGTCATAAAACACTTTAAATCAAATGCTCAGACAGACATCCCGTGAGCTTACAATCTAAGGGACAGGGGTAACTGAAACAAATGGCAGCAGAGGGAAGGTGAAACTGGTGGCCAAAAGAATATTGTAGGGATTGCATGGGGAGGACCAGAAGCTTGGCCTGAGTAAGAGTAATTAGAGAGAGAAGTAGAGACAGCTGGAAATACATTTTATATATTTCTGGTGACTTAATAATGAAACCTATGACTGGAACCGAATAAAAGCTTTTCAGTCTGTGGGCCAAATGGTAACTCCATAGTAAGGGAACTGTATTGCCTCACATTCCTGCTCAACTTGACCACTGATAATAGGGATTTCAATTCCATAATAATTTGTCTAGCACGATGTACTGTGAAAATTTAGAGTTATTCTCTATCTCTATCAAATAATTTTTTCATTCCCGTAACGGTGACGGACAAGCAGAAGCAGAGATTGGAATAGGCCTTTACCTATACGTATGTGCAAGCATGCAAAGAATGTGCATTATTGCAGTGGAACCAAGGAGACGGAACCTCCTTTCCTCCTCCTAAATTTTTCAACATTTCTTTTTATGCAGGTATATCAAATGGAAAAGTACACGAGACACCTAAGGTAATAGGTCCATATTATCACAGATGCAGTAGCCTATGAGTAAAATGCAGAATATATGCTTAATCCCTCCACTACTAAGTGATTTTCCATAAATCCAATGTCGGGAACCAGTGGCTTTATGGGAAATCATATCGCAGTAGCCATACAGAGATAATGAGCTTGGCCATCTGTTGCCAAAAAAGTGCTTCCTCCACGTCTCTATTATAAAGCTTGTGTTCCAGTTTGCCTGAAGTAAAAAAAAACAGACCTTGAAGCTAATCCAACTGTGTTGTCATGCCGAAGGTGCTAAACCTTTGGGGGCACATTCTGGAGCTGATTTGCAAACAAATTTTGATGCAATAAACACAATTCCTTTGCATTTCTCCAGAAATAGCCCACATCTGGTACACCCTTTTATGGAACACTAGCAACTGCTTTTGAAGATCAACTATACTCATGGTATCATGGTAGTAAAGGGGTTAATAGGATTATGATCCCCCTGTTCCATACATAACAGTATATAAATCCAGCAGTCTGTCCGTGGCTTGGACAACAAGATGAGGAACATGATCTAGCAGGAGAATCAGTCTAATCTTTGTCATCTTATACATCTACGTCAAAATAGGAAGTCCTGGGGCTGAAGACCAAATGGGCAACCTCAACATTTGTTCCACAACCTAAACCTCATAGAAAATAAGAAACGGCCTCTTTAAGATATGTCCTATTATTTAGAACATAGAGAAATAGCTTACTAAGCTCTGGGAAAATAGGCAAATGCCTAGAAGGGTTTCCTATGGGTCGTATTCTATGTTAGTTTATTCACAGACAGCTTCACTGTCATGCCCCATGGCTGCAACCATCCTGACCACCCCCAGTGGTACATTTCCTGCCGTGTAACCTGCATCCAGCTGTCATGTTCCATTGCAACAGCCATCCTGGAACCCCCCTGGTGGTGTACTTTATGTACTGCTCTCAGTAACCAGCCGGGGCGGAACTACCGCCGGTGCACCGGGGCCTCAGCCTGGGGGAGGCCCAGCCACCGGCGAGCAGGGTCCTCAAGATGGCCGCCGGCGGGCCCCCTCTGATGAGCACTCCTGAGTCTGACCACCGGCGGGCCCCCTCTGAGGACTGGCGGGCCCTCTCTGACATCAGAGGGGCCCCGCCGGTGGCCATCTTGAAGTCCCTGCTCGCTGGTGGGGCTACATGGGCCCAGCCTCCGGCAAGCAGGGACTTCAAGATGGCCACTGACGGGCCCGCTCTGATGATGTCAGAGGGCCCACCAGTCAGAGGGGGCCCGTCGGCAGTCAGGACTGCTCATCATTGAGCTGGGGCAAATCTATCCATGTATGAGCTGGGGACAATTATGTCCATGTGTGAGCTGGGGGCAATTATATCCATGTTTGAGCTGGTGGCAATTACAGTTGTGTTCAAAATTATTCAACCCCCACTGAAATTGAGTGTTTTGGCCAGTTTGACATTGATTTTGATCATTCAGTCATCTTGCTTACAATTAAATCAAAGAGGCACGTGTAGGTCAGACAAATATAACATAACATTTATAATGAAATAACCACAAATGTCTTTTCTGTGCTCACATCATTATCAGTTTTATTCAACCCCCCAAGGGACATTCAATCTTAGTACTTAGTACAACATCCTTTTACAGTTGTAACAGCTTTTAAACGTGAAGCATAGCTTGACACAAGTGTCTTGCAGCGATCTACGGGTATCTTCGCCCATTCGTCATGGGCAAAAGCCTCCAGTTCAGTCACATTCTTAGGCTTGCGCACTGCAACTGCTTTCTTTAAGTCCCACCAGAGGTTCTCAATCGGATTTAAGTCAGGTGACTGCGATGGCCGCTCCAAAATGTTCCAGCCTTTAATCTGCAACCATGCTCTAGTGGACTTGGAGGTATGCTTGGGATCATTGTCCTGTTGAAAGGTCCAACGTCTCCCAAGCCTCAGGTTTGTGAGGGACTGCATCACATTGTCATCCAATATCTCCTGGTACTGAAGAGAATTCATGGTACCTTGCACACGCTGAAGCTTCCCTGTACCTGCAGAAGCAAAACAGCCCCAAAGCATGATTGACCCCCCGCCATGCTTCACAGTAGGCAAGGTGTTCTTTTCTTCATAGGCCTTGTTCTTCCTCCTCCAAACATAACGTTGATCCATGGGCCCAAACAGTTCTAATTTTGTTTCATCAGTCCACAGAACACTATCCCAAAACTTCTGTGGTTTGTCCACATGACTTTTGGCATACTGCAGTCGACTCTTCTTATTCTTTGGGGATAGCAAGGGGGTGCGCCTGGGAGTTCTGGCATGGAGGCCTTCATTACGCAGTGTGCGCCGTATTGTCTGAGCTGAAACTTCAGTACCCACATCTGACAAATCTTTTCTCAGTTCCTCAGCAGTCACACGGGGACTTTTCTGCACTCTACGCTTCAGGTAGCGCACAGCAGTCGAAGTCAGCATCTTCTTTCTGCCACGACCAGGTAGCGTTTCAACAGTGCCCTTTGCCATGAATTTGCGAATGATGCTTCCTATGGTCTCTCTTGGTATGTTTAACATCTTTGCAATATTCTTATAGCCATTGCCCTTCCTGTGAAGAGTAATCACCTCTTCTCTTGTCTTCCTGGACCATTCTCTTGACTTCACCATGTTTGTAACCACACCAGTAAATGTCTAGAAGGAGCTGAGTATCACAGTCATTTTAAAGCTGCCTAATTGGTGCTTATTATGCTTTATTGCTGCTCCGTGACATCCACAGGTGTTTTCAATACCTGATTGAAAACACTTGAATGAACCTCTGTTCTTCAGAGTGGTAGTCTTTAAGGGGTTGAATAATTGTGTCAATGAAGAATTCACAAAAGAAACATTTACTACTGTATTACAAAACCAATTGATGTCATTTTAGTTGCATATGGTTCTTTAACCCCTTAAGGACCCCTGACGTACCCTGTACGTCCTGTCCACAGGTCTCCCTTAGACCCGCGGACGTACAGGGTACGTCAGCGGCGCCTAATCCCCCTCCCGCCCGACACTCACCTCCCTCGCTGGATCCCTCAGCGATCTGGCAGGGAGGAAGCCTGCCCATGTGATTTACATGGGCAGGCGAGGCTGATGACGTCGCCACGCTGCGTGGTGAAGTCATCAGCAGGCGTCCCCATGCAAAGCAATGGAGGGCGGGCTCCTTCGGAGCCCTCTATCTCCCCAACCATTGCAGCTAGGGAGATGCTTTTTACACCGCTGAAAAGGGGAGAGTCTCCCCTTTTCAGCGGTGTATAGCATTAACTGTTTCGCTGCCGGATTACGTTTCAGCGCCAATTGGCGCCAAAACGCGATTCGAACCTGAAGGGGGGCTGACATCTTGGATGTCAGCCAAGCCTCCAGGCCCCCTCCACCCACTGACAACCTCACCATATGTTTTTTTTTTTAAAGTTTTTTTTGTCTGGGGGGGTTTAATTAAATAGTACCTAGGCTGTCATCTAAAAATAATTAGCACAAAATGGTCAGAATGAGCGCCGCGCACATATTATTATTATTATTATTCATTATTTATAAAGCGCCAGCATATTCCGCAGCGCTGTACAATAAGCACAGTATAGACAGGGTTACAATACATTGAACAACATTTGACAAACAGTACAGGAGGAGATGATGGCCCTATTCCCGTAGGAACTCACAATCTAGGAGGGTTGGGGTTGGAAACAGGAGGAGAGGACTGTAAGGTGAGAGTGATTGATGGTTGTGTCAGTGAGTTGGGTGGTAGGCTTCCCTAAATAGGAATGTTTTAAGGGAGCATTTGAAGGAAGAGAAGTTAGGGGAAAGTCTGACAGTACGAGGGAGAGCGTTCCAGAGAGTGGGGGCTGCGCGTGAGAAATCCTGCAGTCTATCATGGGAAGAGGTGATGCGGGGAGAAGCTAGGCGCAGGTCACTGTTTGACCTTAGGGAGCGGGCTGGGGTGTATTTGGTGATTAGTGAGGACAGGTAGTGGGGCGCTGAGCTAGTGAGGGTTTTGTAGGTAAGGATAGGTGAACTGTCTCAGCAGTGAAGGGGTTAAAAAGCAAACGCATGTAAAAATTGGGTATTTCTACTATTTAGCCGGGGTCTTTTTGGATGGTTGTAGATTTTGGGGATTAAATTACGAAAAAGTATGTTTTTACCATTTTTTCATCATATTTCATATTTTTTTTATAGTAAATTATTCGATATGATGGAAATAATGGTATTTCTAGAAAGTCCATTTAATGGCGGGAAAAGGGTGTATAATATGTGTGGGTTGAATAAACGAGTAAGAGGAAAATTTGACCTAAACACTAACAGCGCAGAAACGTAAAAACAGCAGTGGTCACTAAAAGACGGATTTGTGTAAAACCGCCCGGTCACTAAGGGGTTAAAAAGTCCTTGTAGGATTTCATTCTGAATACAATTACAATTGTACACTAAATTCCCTAAAACCCTTTACAGCATTGGGGGTTGAATAATTTTGAACACAACTGTATATCCATGTTTGAACTGGTGGAAATTATATCCATGTGTGAGCTGGGGGCAATTATATCCATGTGTAAGCTGGGGGCAATTATATCCATGTGTAAGCTGGGGGCAATTATATCCATGTGTGAGCTGGGGGCAAATATATCCATGTGTGAGCTGGGGGCAAATATATCCATGTGTGAGCTGGGGCAATTATATCCATGTGTAAGCTGGGGGCAATTATATCCATGAGTGAGCTGGGGGCAATTATATCCATGTGTGAGCTGGGGCAATTATATCCATGTGTGAGCTGGGGGAAATTATATCCTTTGGGGAGCTGGGGGCAATTATATCCATGTGTGAGCTGGAGGCAATTATATCCATGTGGGAGCTGGGGGCTCTCTATAATAAATAAATATGCTCAAATATATACTTTTATTTTTTTTGTTGCTTCAGGGGGTGTGAACTAGGTTTTTTTTGGGGGGGAAAAAAATCTTGCACCAGGGCCCTTTGTTCCTTAGGTCCGCCACTGGTAACCAGCACTGGTTCTGGCATGTAAACAGTTAATCACAAAACACACGTGACTCACACACAAAATAAAGGCACCATGCCCCAGCCAGAACATTATTGGTTCATTTCAGCTCCTGTGTGCTTCAAGAGAAGTACTGTGTATTTGTTGCTCTGCTAAAGCCTATTTTTGATCCTGTTTATTTTGTTTCCTGGTTCCTGCATTATTCCACGCTTCCCATCATCATACAGAATCCAACCTGGTCACTTCCTTATACTTTCATCCTCCTCCTCCTCCCCAACCAACCTATTATTTGTGCAAACCTGCATACTGGGTTCATATCCCCCATATTCTGGTGCCACCCTGGGCACTTATTTATTATTATTATTATTATTAATTTATAAAGCGCCAGCATATTCCGCAGCGCTGTACAATAAGCACAGTACGGACAGGGTTACAATACATTGAACAACATTTGACAAACAGTACAGGAGGAGATGAGGCCCTATTCCCGTAGGAACTCACAATCTAGGAGGGTTGGGGTTGGAAACAGGAGGGGAGGACTGTA
Organism: Leptobrachium leishanense; assembly: GCA_009667805.1. NCBI lineage: Eukaryota > Metazoa > Chordata > Amphibia > Anura > Megophryidae > Leptobrachium > Leptobrachium leishanense. Next base: position 70,667,571 of record CM019066.1, read on the forward strand.
AGGTGAGAGTGATTGATGGTTGCGTCAGTGAGTTGGGTGGTAGGCTTCCCTAAATAGGAATGTTTTCAGGGAGCGTTTGAAGGAAGAGAAGTTAGGGGAAAGTCTGACAGTACGAGGGAGAGCGTTCCAGAGAGTGGGGGCTGCGCGTGAGAAATCCTGCAGTCTATCATGGGAAGAGGTGATGCGGGGAGAAGCTAGGCGCAGGTCACTGTTTGACCTTAGGGAGCGGGCTGGGGTGTATTTGGTGATTAGTGAGGACAGGTAGTGGGGCGCTGAGTTAGTGAGGGTTTTGTAGGTAAGGATAAGGATTTTGAACTTAATTCTGCAGTGGATGGGGAGCCAGTGAAGGGACTCGCAGAGGGGAGCGGCAGAGACAGAGCGGCGGGTGAGGTGAATTAGCCTGGCGGAGGCGTTCAGGATGGATTGTAGGGGGAGAGGTGGGACAGAGGGAGGCCAGATAAGAGATTATTGCAATAGTCGAGTCGGGAGATTACCAGGGCGTGTATGAGTTGTTTTGTGGTGACAGCGGTAAGAAATGGCCGAATTCTGGAAATATTACGCAGTTGGTATCGGCAGGAGGAGGAAAGAGACTTGATGTGGGGGATGAAGGAAAGAGCAGAGTCAAGTGTAACTCCAAGACAGCGAACTTGGTTTGATGGGGAGATGGTGATACCCTCCACCGTGATAGAGAAGTCAGGAGGTGGGGAGGCATTAGAGGGAGGAATAAGTAGGAGCTCAGTCTTTGACATGTTGATCTTTAGGTGGTGGGAGGCCATCCAGGAGGAGATGCCAGATAAACAGTCACTGACTTTTGAAAGGACAGGGGGAGAGAGATCAGGGGTAGAGAGGTAGATCTGAGTGTCATCAGCGTAGAGGTGGTAATTAAAGCCAAAGCTGTTGATGATTTTGCCCAGGGAGGAGGTGTAGATGAAAAAGAGCAGAGGACCAAGGACAGAGCCTTGAGGTACACCAACAGATAGAGGCAATGAAGAGGAGGAGTTACCAGCAAAGGACACACAGAAGGACCTGTTGGATAAATAGGAGTCAACCCAAGCAAGTGCAGTGTCACCGAGACCCAGAGAGTTGAGGGTCTGTAGAAGGAGGGGGTGGTCAACAGTGTCAAAAGCAGCCGAGAGGTCAAGCAGGATGAGAATAGAATAGTGGCCGTGTTTTTTAGCAGTTAGGAGGTCGTTGGTGACTTTGGTGGGGGCAGTTTCAGTTGAGTGTAGGGGACGGAAGCCAGATTGCAGGGGGTCAAGTAGGGAATTGGAGGACAGGAAGAGGGAGAGGCGGTTGAAGACTAGTTTTTCTAAGAGCTTTGATGTGAAGGGAAGCAGGGATACAGGGCGGTAGTTGGATGGAGAGTTGGGATCTAGGGATGGTTTCTTTAGTAAAGGGGTAACTAGCGCGTGTTTGAAGGCGGATGGAAAGGAGCCAGTGGAGAGAGATAGGTTGAAGATGTGTGTGAGAGCAGGGGTGAGGGAGGAGGAGAGGAGAGGAATTAGATGTGAGGGAATGGGGTCGAGCGGGCACGTGGTGAGATGTGAGGAGGACAATAAGGAATTGACTTCCTCCTCAGTGGCTGGGAGGAAGCGGCAGAGGGTGGCAGAGGGGACCTGTGGGAGTGGAGGTGGCAGATAACTATCTTGTGTTGGGATGTTGCTTCTGATAGTTAGAGTTTTACTGAGGAAGTAGTCTGCCAGGTCTTGAGCGCTGAAGGCAGCTGAGGGGGGAGGTGCAGGTGGGTGGAGGAGGGTGTTGAAGGTGGACCAGAGCCGTTTAGGGTTGGAGGACAGCGTAGATATAAGAGATGAGAAGAAGGATTGTTTGGCCAAGTGGAGGGCAGAGGTGTATGACCGGAGAATAAACTTGAAGTGAACAAAATCAGCTTCAGAGCGGGATTTCCTCCAGGCACGCTCTGCGGCGCGGGAGCATCTTTGCAGGTAGCGAGTCTGGAGGGTGTGCCAGGGCTGGAGCTGGCGGCGTGGGGCCTTGCAGAGTCGAAGAGGAGCAAGAGTGTCTAGAGCAGAGATAAGAGTAGTGTTGTAGTGATCAGTGGCAGCATCAGGGCAGGTGAAGGATGAGGTATGAGGGAGGTGGTGAAGTAGGTTGGAGAATTGATGGGGGTCCACAGCATGTAGATTTCTGCGAGTGTGTGTGCGGGGTGGGGGAGCAGGGTGTTTAGGAAGTCCAGATAGGTTGAAAGAGAGAAGGTGGTGGTCAGAGATGGGGAAAGGGCGACAATTGAACTCAGAAATGGAGCAGAGGTTGGAAAAGACAAGGTCAATAACGTGACCATCGCGGGTGGGTAGGGAGGAGGGAGGATTGTGTGAGTCCAAGGGAGGACGTGAGTGAAAGAAGTTTGGAGGCAGCAGGAGCGGAAGGATCGTCACTGGGAATGTTGAAGTCCCCGAGAATTAGGCATGGAAGATTAGAAGACAGGAAGTGAGAAAGCCAGGTAGCAAAGTGGTCAAAGAACTGGGAGGTTGGTCCCGGTGGGCGGTAGATGACTGCCACCCTGAGAGCCAGAGGAGAGAACAGGCACTCACTGTATATATTGTTATTGTGACACAGTTCACAAGTTTTCCACAAACTATTAATCTTTCCTACATTCTTATCCTCAGATTTTTATCAAAAGATAACAATTTCCGGTTATACTCAACCCCTATCCAGTATATAATGATATATGGAGAAAAAAAATACCCACAGCAGTCATTATTTCAATCCCGCGGTTACAGCACCAAAGATCTAATATCTGATCATGAGCTTTACCAATAACAAGATCAAATCTCAAACCCATTTGTTACTGTCAACAGTGATTAATTAAACAGTAACAAACCCTTTTTATTTCCTGATTGCAAAACCTACTTTCCTTCCACTCTACGGGCATAACCTCGTGTCATTTGTATAGTCCTAGTGATAAAATGCCACCCTGGGAATTCTCTTATTGATCTGGAATCAATAGAATAAATTAGAATCATTTCCTTACAATTAGATTTTTTTTTTCTTCTAATGTACAAAACCTTAATTTATGCAGACATACCTATGCCCTGAAACAACTGTCTGCTTTATTAATGTTCTTCTGGCTATCTAACATTAGTTCCAGTATATGCTAGGTATACTAGACAGGCAAATTTTGGTGAATGAAACTATCCTTCCTGAGGAACAAATGAGGAAAGGGGCTGAGGTTTAAAAATAGATAAAGAAAAAATATATATATATATTTTCTTTTTCCTTTCGGGCACCATTACATTCTTCGCGCTAACGTTAGCGCTCACCTGAGTGAGCGTTAACGTTAGCCCTGGTGGCCCCACTATATTACAATCCAAACACGCGTTAAAAAACCCGTTAGCGATTAGTATCTTGCGCTTTTCAGCATGAGGTTACTGTACTTTGCACTCAGTGGCGTCACTAGGGTTGGTGTCACCCGGTGCGGTAACTTATGGTGTCACCCCCCCCCGAGTTTTACAGATTTTTTTAACTACTCTTACTCCTAAATCAGTAATCCCAAATAACACTGAATGCTCATACACACAGAGCACATTACTGTGAGGTTTATTGCTGTGGAGCTCTCTCATATGCTCACACAACTTTTTGCCAACTGCCAGCAAGTACGATGCCTGTTCGAAGGCAGTGAAAGCACACATGGATATATATTGCCCCCAGCAGCTCATCCATGGATATATATTGCCCCCAGCACACATATGGATATATTGCCCCAATTCACAATTATATATTGCCCCCAGCAGCTCACCCATGGATATATATTGTCCCAGCTCACCCATGGATATATTGCGCCTCAGCTCACATATGGATATATATTGCGCCTCAGCTCACACATGGATATATTGCCCCACACCAGCCCACACATGGATATTGCCCCAGTTCTCATGGATATGCCCCCAACACACATGGATACTGCCCCAAGCACACATGGATACTGCCCCCAGCACACATGGATAATGCTCCAGCAGCTCTCATGGATTTTGCCCCAGCTCCTCTCATGGATTTTGCCCCAGCTCCCGTCATGGATTTTGCCCCAGCTCCTCTCATGGATTTTGCCCCAGCTCCTCTCATGGATTTTGCCCCAGCTCCTCTCATGGCTATGCCCCCAGCTCCTCTCATGGATATACTGCCCCAGCTCCTCTCATGGATTTTGCCCCAGCTCCTCTCATGGCTATGCCCCCAGCTCCTCTCATTGATATTGCCCCAGCTCATGGATAATGCCCCAGCACATGGATAATGCCCCAGCTCATGGATACTGCCCCAGCTCACGGATATACTGCCCCAGCTCATGGATACTGCCCCAGCAGCTCATGGATATGCCCCAGCAGCTCATGGATATGCCCCAGCAGCTCATGGATATGCCCCAGCTCATGGATTTGCCCCCCAGCTCATGGATACTGCCCCAGCTCATGGATACTGCCCCAGCACATGGATTTGCACCAGCACATGGATACTGCCCCAGCTCATGGATACTGCCCTAGCTCATGGATATGCCCCAGCTCATGGTTATACTGCCCCAGCACATGGATTTGCCCCAGCTCATGGATTTGCCCCAGCTCATGAATATGCCCCAGCAGCTCATGGATATGCCCCAGCAGCTCATAGATATGCCCCAGCTCATGGATATTGCCCCAGCTCATGGATATTGCCCCAGCTCGTGGATTTGCCCCCCAGCTCATGGATATGCCCCATCTCATGGATATTGCCCCAGCTCATGCATATGCCCCAGCTCATGGATATACTGCCCCAGCTCATGGATATACTGCCCCAGCTCATGGATTTGCCCCAGCTCATGGATACTGCCCCAGCTCATGGATATTGCCCCAGCTCATGGATATACTGCCCCAGCTCATGGATATACTGCCCCAGCTCATGGATTTGCCCCATCTCATGGATACTGCCCCAGCTCATGGATATTGCCCCAGCTCATGGATATACTGCCCCAGCTCATGGATATATTGCCCCAGCTCATGGATATACTGCCCCAGCTCATGGATATGCCCCAGCTCATGGATTTGCCCCAGCACATGGATACTGCCCCAGCTCATGGATTTGCCCCAGCACATGGATACTGTACCCCAGCACATGGATAATGGCCCCAGCTCATGGATATATTGCCCCAGCTCATGGATATATTGCCCCAGCTCATGGATATACTGCCCCAGCACATGGATATGCCCCAGCTCATGGATTTGCCCCAGCACATGGATACTGCCCCAGCTCATGGATTTGCCCCAGCACATGGATACTGTCCCCCAGCACATGGATAATGGCCCCAGCTCACTTCCGCCACGTGTTCGCTCCCTCTGAGCGTCTGGCGGCGCGCAGCTTGGGCGCTCACCTGGGGGAGCCACGTGACCAGCTGCGATTGGCTGGTGATGTGTTTCCTCCAGGCGAGCGCCGAAGCTGCATGCTGTGAATACGCGGCGGAAGGTGAGACACCCGCCCTTAGGGTGACGGTGTCACCCTAAGGGCGGGTGTCACCTGGTGCGGGCCGCACCCCCCGCCCCCACGTTACGACGCCACTGTTTGCACTCCCTATACTTAACATGCGGAGGGCAAAGTGTTAATTAGCGTAAGTATTTCAATATACTAATGCTAATTACCATCCAGCTGCGGCTACTGAAACGTTATCCACAGCCAGGACTTGGTGCTAACGGATTCTGCTGCTGCAGAAACCGTCAGCACCAGCAGAAACCCCCCCCCCCAAATCGATCAGATACTCACCTATGAGCTGGGAGCAGGGAGAGACTGGGGGAAAAAGTCTCCAAGTCTCTCTCTGCGGATCACTACGGCGAGATCCGGCAGGTCATGCAACCGGCAGCGTCTGCCTCAATGGAGTCCTATGGACTCCATCGAGTGGATGCTCGCAGCGGCGCTTAGCGCTACCGCGCGCATCCTGGAGCTTAACGCCCGATTACGATGCAGGCAGCTATTTTAACACCTGCATCGTAATATCACGCTAAAACGGGGACGCAATGGAGAAACCTGCAGACGCAGGTTTTTCTCCCTAGTGTCCCCATTTTAGCGTTCCAGGTTTTAATATTTACCTTAAGAAAAAAAAAACAAGGGCCAGATAACATGGATTCTATGAGCAGCACTCGAGATGTAAAGCATAATGGCTCAAGTGTTGTGCATAATTTTACACATTCCTATCCGAGACGCTCAGCTTGCGTATCGGATGTAGCTCTAGGTTATAATATTTTAACATCTCCTATACTTTGGGAGACACAAATGTGGCCCCAGTAGATGGAGAACAAGCTATTCTATCCTGCTCTTTCCCCATCTGCATCTTATATTATTCAGGTATAATGAACGTTTTCCAGACCCTGGTGTTAAGTAATTGTGAATCAGCACAATCCCCTAACATATTAATTAAACACATCAAAAAATCCCATACTCACCTCAGATTCCTCAGTGAGCAGCAAGATCCGCGGTTTCCGTGTTCCACAGGCAGAGGAACACTGGGAACAAATAGTTCCCTGTGTTCCTCCGTGTATCCCTCAGTTGCACGAGATCACATTCTTCTCCATAGAGCCATATGGACTCCAGGAGCTGATAATAATGTGGCGCTCAGCACTGCTGGTGTTATCATCCTTCAGCTCGAAAGTATTATGATTCGAGCAACGTGACTTTTTCCGTTTTGTCTTGCCTTTATCGTCCAAGTTGTGATCAGGCCTAGGGTCTGCTTTTATGACATTGCCATCTTTACCTACAGTACACAATAAAAACCTGGGGCACTATTCCATCCAAGCCCCCAATAGCAGTTCCAAATTGATAACTTGTGTGCGAGCTATTATCCATTTGTGACTTGCTACTAACAGCTCTGTCCCAACAGAATGCTGTGTTAGTGATTTTAGTCGGAATAACTGAGAGTTGCTGATCGATATCAATAGTGCGACTCGGCTGGTATCGGCTCCTGGAGACCATAGGACTTCATGGAGACAAGCATGACCCTTCAGCATCTCTGTGTTAGCTTGCATATGCAGGATCACACAGGAGTCGAGGAAGGACACTGGAAAATATTTGTTCTCAGTGTTCCACTGCATACAGATGGAGGACACAGCGCTTTGTGCCACCCTTGGGCCTACAGAATTACAGGTATCTTTAGGCTTTTAACAGCTATTTATATTTAACTGTTAAGTGATGGTGTTTTTTCAAAATCACCTATCAGCTCAGCAAGCTCTGTGAGGCAGTATCATTTGCAGAATATCCGCTCAAGCCAAGAATGTTGAGCTACATTGGAATAGCTTGCTGTTCTTGCACTGAGCAAATATTAACAACTCCTATACAAGATATAGGAGCCACTATTATATATTAAGGAACCACTAATATAAAGCTTGTGGCTCGGCTGGAATAGTATTTCGAGACGCTACAGGAGCGGTTATGCATAATGGATTGTTTGGAACCAAGCCCCAAGACTGCTGGCCATCGGGAGGTCTTCCACCGTGAAAATGCAGCAGTAATGTTGCAGAAGCGTAATACTTCTGTAGTTTATGTCTCACTTTATTAAACCATATCTAACAATAGAAATATGTTTTCCATTTCACCTGCTCATATTTCACCCGCAGTGCATATCACTAAGTGGTGAGTCAGTGGCTGTAATCACCAAGCTGTACTTGTCATGGCCGGTGTGGCTTCTTGAATCAGAGATTCTGGCTAGTGCTCCTCAATCATCAACATTCCCCTATGCGATTAGCAAGCCAAGCTCACGCAACTCTCCATGGAGCATCATATAGTGGCTCCCTAAGATTACCAGCAGAGAGATTAATTGAGCAGCTGGCTTGTGATAGAGCCAGTAATTGGGAGCCTCTATTACATTAGACTCAGGGGGCAAGTCCTGGGAAACAAAGTGAAGGAACTCACCCAATAATTCCACAACCACCATTACATGAAGAAAAAAAAGGATATATATATTACACACACACCCTGAGAATCATGTATAACCAGGCACAGACCCCCAGAATTATATATACACAGGCAAGGGCCCCCAGAATTATATATACCCAGGCAAGGCCCCCCAGAATTTAATATATCCAGGCAAGGCCCCCATTATTTTATATACCCAGGCACAGGACCTCCAGAATTTAATATAGCCAGGCACAAGACCCCCAGAATTTAATATACCCAGGCAAGGCCCCAATTATTTAATATAGCCAGGCACAGGATCCCCAGAATTAAATATAGCCTGACACAGGACTCCCAGAATTAAATATAGACAGATACAGGACCCCCAGAATGAAATATAGCCTGACACAGGACCCCCAGAATTAAATATAGCCAGATACAGGACCCCCAGAATTAATAAATATAGCCAGACACGGGACCCCCAAAATTAAATATAGCCAGCTACAGGATCCCCAGAATTAAATATAGCCAGATACAGGACCCCCAGGATTGAATATAGCCAGACAGAGGACCCCCAAAATTAAATATAGCTAGATACAGGACCCCCAGAATTGAATATAGCCAGATACAGGACCCCCAAAATTAAATATAGCCTGTCACAGGACCCCCAGAATTTAATATATCCAGGCAAGGCCCCCCAGAATTTAATATACCCAGGCAAGGCCCCCATTATATAATATAGCCAGGCCCAAGACCCCCAGAATTTAATATACCCAGGCAAGACCCCCATTATTTAATATAGCAGGGCACAGGACACCCAGAATTAAATATAGCCAGATACAGGACCCCCAGAATTAAATATAGCCAGACAGAGGATGCCCATAATTAAATATAGCCAGATACAGGACCCCCAGAATTAAATATAGCCAGATACAGGACCCTAGTATTAAAAATAGCCAGACAGAGAATTCTGCAATGTTCCTGCTGCGGGAGAAGTGCAGGAACGTTGTTCCCGCGCGTTCCCGCAGCACTCCAGCCCTGGTTAGACTGTTTTCTATTACCGGCTCCCTAAGCTCAATCCAGAATCAAGGCCACGGAAAATCATAAAAACAGTCACAACAATGTTACATCTGTGAGATCACAAGAAACATATTAAAAATGTGTGTGAATGAGAAACAAACCTGGAGGCGTAATTGAGTTTATGCTCAAAGTAATAATAATTAAAATAATAGTTATAATAAGATAAAAAGTAAACTTGTATGAGTAAATTAAAGCTTATGTCAGATTCTAATCTTTTGTGTAAGTGGGCATCATTTGTTTTAAAGTGATTTTGTTGCAAGAAAAGTTTATAAACCAAGGGCACTATTACAATCCTAACACTACCATAGGGACGCTACAGGAGAGTCTGCAGTCACAGATATTCACGATTAGCGTCCCCATGTTAACGATAGGATTGTAAATAGTGCCCTGCTCCTGCAGATTTTCCCGTGGCGTCCCCATGTTAGCGTGGTATTCCGGGGCAGGCGCTTCCTCAGCACCTCACCCCAGAACGCAGCACTAACCGCAGTGATACTTTTGGTAGTGCTTCTACGCCACCGCATGTATCACCTCCTGGAGTCCATAAGGCTCCATGGAGGGTTGCACTTCTGGGCTGTGGGCCCCGTGTGATTTCGCTCTGGTGAGATTGTGCAGCACCGTGGAGTGAACACAGAGGGAGAATGGGAACTTTTCGTTCCCAGTTTCACTCTGCCCCCGGCAGAAGAAGTGGTGGTCGGGCCACCCTACTTGCTGTATGGGATTTAACGGGGAGGTTTAGGGGGTGTTAAATGATTTTGCAATTGCAGAGTCATTTAGCAACAGCTTTTAGGAGGTGCTAACCTTTGGCCCTCCACATTCGGACGGTAATTTGAGCCTGCGCTTTAATATCTCACTTATTGAAATGCTAATTCAAGATTGCGCTCCCCATGTTAGGTATAGGATGCCCAAAATACAGTGAGCTCACACAACCTTGCGTGGCGCTAACTTTTTTCACTTCAGTGAAGCGTCAGGAATGTAATATGTCAAACGTTAAACTTACTTCTCCTAGCGCTAACGCTTACATTTCGAGACGCTACATTGTCGGATATAATCTCTGCACGGGAATGCAACACGTTTATATATATTGGACTTATCAGCCAAGCCTCCAATATGTCTATATTGGATTTACTGGACCTACCTCGGCAGTTGCCTCCAATATATCAGGGATTATTATTTCATAAGAAACCTATACGAGACACAAATATCAATCGTCTATATTTCTTAGAAATTATCCTGAATTCTTTTAATTGTCTGTGTTTTGCTTTAAAAAATACAATAATCAATAATCGGATAAATATATATATATATTTATTACGTATACAAAAGAATTTCAAATCTCATATCATAAACAACAATTTATAAACCACAATCCATCAGCATATAACAACTAGCTTCACAATATATGTATCTCCGGTTAGTAACTGCATATATGATTAATATCATTTACCTTATCAGTTAGTAACTAATACACAAATGGTTAATAAACATTTCTGCTTAATACAAAATGCATTTCCCAGCAAACAATGTTTAACCAGCCAGCTCTTATAGATATATATATATATCTCTATGCTACATGAATCAACAAAAGATGAGCTAATTTAATGATAAGTAATAAAAACTTATTTAGTGAATCCTCCCCTAATCTCGAGAATTAAACTTCTAATCTTTTGCCTTTTATTTTGTAGTTATATAATTCCCTGCTTATTAATTTTAATCACAGTAATTTCCAAATTCAATATATATATTGGTATCAATCTTACAACATTTCTTTAGGAATAAATCCTTATATCCACTTCTTCATATTTCTATCTGCAGAATAGAAATTACTTAGAATTTGGATTTAACGGTATCTGAGAATCTCAGTCTAATGTTGCAAGAATATCTACACACATATATATATAATTACATTAATTCCCCTTTTTCATACATTACCTGTCCAATTTGGATGTTGATAAGTCTGCCTTGGAATTCCTGATGTAATAATTTTTGGAATGTGTGAAAATTATCGATATCAGATAATCAATGCATGTGAGTTAGAGAGTTGGTGAGAGTCAGAAATTTAGTGAGAATCTTGATTGCCTCATGTCTTGGGACCTGCCTGCATCGTGGTGTGAGTCTGAGTGTTGGAATCTTGGAGGGTCATGTGTAATGCATTGCAGTGTGAGTCTGACTGCTGGAATCTCCGACTTCTCAGAGTGTCATATATAATGGACGTCTGAATGCATTGCGATGTGAGTCTGAATGCTGGAATCTCCGACCTCTCAGAGTATCATAAGTAATGGACGTCTGAATGCATTGCGATGTGAGTCTGTCTGCTGAAATCTCCGACTGATTTACAAAAACCTTTGCCGCTTATTATAGCCAATTTGACGTCACGGTTAATTAATGATAATATGAATCATTATTTTTACTATCCTCTAGAGGGCAGTATTGCACTTCTTAAATTAATTCCAATTAATTCCACCATTTCTTTTTCTCGGTTCAAAGTTCAATCTACACAAAGACCTTCTCTTCTCAGTCACTATAGACACAGTGTCTCCATCTGATTTATAGCTCTACTCCCTTTTGAAATTACTATAGAGTCCTATCAACAAAATTCTTTAGTAATTTTATTATTTACCAATTATATACTTTCTACAATATTTTGGAGTATATATTTCATACTGTAATTATAATAAAATATACCTTGATTATAAACATATATTTTGTGAATATAAATCTATATTAGAGAACTTTTAACTCTTTTTCCTATACCCAAAAAACAAAATCTCTTTTGTTTTAAAACTTTAAACAAACCAATAAATTTAATTATAACACGTCTTAACACTTAAACCTCAGCCTTATCACATACACACATTCTAGATTCCTTCATGTCTGGCACTTCTTAAAAAAATATAAAAGACTTCACCCAGGAATGAACTCTGTAAAAAAAATCTCGTTCATTTCTAAACCTAGAGAAAATTTTGAAGAAAAGAAACTGTCTTTAAAAACAAAATGGCTACAGGCATCCATTTTAAATCCTTTGTGTGTAATATACCTGACAACAATAGCACCAACTATGGAACAGAGCCCCAAGAATTAAATAAAGAAAATAGAACAAGGAAACCATTAACAGTCCAAGAGGGGAAAAAGAAAATGAAGGCCTCCGTTTAATTCATTTACTTAAGCAATATCAAATGATTACAAATTAATCATTAATTGTAGACAAACTTCAAATGATTTATATAAAAAAAATTCCTATAGAGTTTAATGGTGACTTGTATAGATAAAGCACTTAAATTTTTTTAACTGAATGTTATCATTTGAAAATGCTTTAATTAAGGAATTAAATCGAGGCCTAAGTATGAATTGCACTCCCCATCCATTTGAATCAGCTACAGTGGCATCATACAAAAACAGAAATTAATTATGAACAATGTGGCATGAATATTTTTAAAATTAAAAATAGCACACACATTCATGTTCATGACGTCTCTGTACTTTCCCGTAAAAAGCTATTCCATATACGTGTTATACTTTAAAGAGACATTTAAAACCGTTTGAACATCGACCTAAATCAATTCAGCATGTCAAACCGTTTTCCTAATTGCACCCATATTTCCTATTTTTTGAGAGTTATCTCTACTTAAATGGTCACCTTCTACAGACTTCTCGATCCTGACCTAAACACATGTGCTTTACTCGTGAGCTTTTTGTCCGTGCTATCTCCTGCTTCTGCTGTGCACTGCTATGTGAATCATATATCAGTGCGCAAAAAATATATTTAAACATTAAAATAAAGATCAGGTTGCAATTTATTATTACAGGTTTGACACCCCTTATCTGGAACTCAAAATCCGAAAGACTCTGAAAAGACTTATTCCGGACAGGGATCACGACTTACTGTCACTGCTGCTCGGGAACTCGGGCAGCCCCAGTGTGTGACATGCTGCTAACAGTCATGCTGACTCCGAACATTAAAGGGGTTATTCAGGGAGGTCCAAAATGTTGCCGAAATGTAACCGGATGCTGAAATTCAGCGTACGGTGCCATTCGGCTATTCAGAGAGCAGGCAGTTCGCCAAATTTTGGCGAACTGTCTGCAACTATGGTGCCTGTTCGACGGAAGTGAAATCCCCCATAGAGAAGCAATGATTAATCTAGTCAGAGAACACCGAGCAGCAGTGAAAAGTTGCAGAATTGCCCTGCAGTCCCATAGACTTAAATGTTAAAAATATTCAATATCTAATAAACCTTTTATTATTTTAATCTGCAGTAAAAAGTCTATTTATAAATTTTTTTAAGATCTTTTAGGCATTTTTCAGGATTTTTTTTGGCAAAATATTTTTTGGTGTATTTTTTTAAAATCATATTTTCTTTTTTCTGTAACAGACCTTTTTATTATCATTCATAGGATCTTATATGTAAATTCCATGCATTTTCTTTCAGTAGTTTTTTTTGCAAACAATTTTGACATTTTCAAGCGTATCGCTTTTTTTGTTGTTTTTTTTAATCCGTTCGTCAGCTTGTCGACTTTGTCCGGCGGGTGGTCTGCGCTGTGATTGGTGGCTTTTTCCAACATTTGGCGTGTTTTTTGTGGCAGTTTCCGCGGGTTTTCAGTGAGTGTTCGGTGAGTTTTCAGCAGGTGTTCGCCGGGTTTGCGGCAGGTTTTCCCTGCACTCTGGGACCCTGCAGTGAATGCGAATACACCGCAGGGTGGGGAACTTTGAACGAGAGAGCACCGACAATGGCGACATTTCGAGGCTCTCTGAATAACCCCTCATGTCCGAAGAAATAGCACTCCGAGCTTCAGCTTGTGGACACAGTGTCGCAGGAAGGCAATTGTGGCTCTCTCCACCACAATCTCATTCCTCTAAATCAGTGGTTCCCAAACCTGTCCTTGGGACCCCCAACCAGGCCAGATTTTGCAGATCACCTTGGGGAAATGCAGACTGAATCCTGCAATCACTGAGCAGCAAATCATATCACCTGTGCACTGCTGATATGTGTTTCAGATATCTGCAAACCTGGCCTGTTAGTGGCCCTGAGGACAGGTTTGAGAAACACTGCTCTAAATCAATGGATTCTACCAGATTCTGAAGTCCAGAATAATCTGAAATGCAGAATCCTTGATTATGGATGCTCAACCTGCAGTATATTTTAAAATTTAGTTCAGAATATGAATTTTCCTTTTATGAATCAATATACTCCTTCAAATAATAGGTGCAGGGTGTCACGAACACGCGCAGCGGCGAAGGAAACGCAGGCTTAAGCAAATCACTATCTGTCTGCCCTAGACCCAAAATAATGACTACGTGGCCCACAATCCCTCGCGCACGCTTGCCTAACTGTCACAGCAACACCTTCACTCCAGAAGGGCACGTAAATGTGATGAATTGGCCACAGGGTAGCAACGCAGTATCCGTCTACTCTCGACCCGGAGTATGGACTACGTTGCCCACAATCCCTGTACCCGCTTTCCTTGTACTATTCGTTAGGCTTGTGCACCGATTTTTTTTTCGGTTCGATTCGGTTCGGTTTGTTTGGATGTTTAAACTTTTCGATTCGGCTCGTTTCGACCGATTTCTGTTTCGATTCGGTTCGGTTCGACTAGTTTTTCGTGTACATGTTTTTTTCGGAATATCGACCATTTTTCATATTTTCGGGTCACTTTGCTCATTTTTTGTATCGACTTTTCGGAAATTTCGGAAATTTTCGTTTTTTCGGAAAGTCTGTTCTCCTCGTTTCAAAGTGTCTACGATAATTCTGGCGATTCTATCGTGGTTTTTTTTATTAAATAAAGATCCTTTTTTTTCTTATGAATAATTGAATATACATTTCACAACTTTATTTAATCATATTAATATGGTATGAAAGCCAAGGAACAAAAAAAATTAACAAAACGATTTAAAAAACGCTAAACTGACCCGAATGCCACAAGAAACAAGTGATACGCATTTACAAATACAAAATTTACAGAATCAGCGATATAACCGATAATAGTTAAATATACGATTTCCAGAATTACCGAAATGAAACCGAAATCACGAATGGAACCGAAATCATAAATAGAGCAAAAATAAATTTCGATTTGACCCATTTCAAGTCCATTCGAAAAATCTGAAAATTTTTGGTTTCGGCTCGGAAAACTTTTCGGATCTATCGGTTTTCGGGTCCAACCCGATTCGGAAATTCGGCCGAATCCGAAGACACGAATCGGGAAATTTCGTGAAAATTACGACATTCCGAAACCCGAAGCGCACATCCCTACTATTCGTCACACTGCCACCACAAACCGACTTTTTACCGAAGAGGCTTACTGTCTGAACCAGAGCCGGTTTGAGACTCTGGTCATGCACCCCAAAATAGAAAAAACAGTCCAGCGACTGCACCCCAACTCACTGTTTAGTAGATCAACTCGAACTTAAACAAAGGCAAATCTCTATGATAATCCAGTCCTTCAGCGTGGATCGAATATCAGGCAGAAGCAGATCTTAATAAGTTTTAGATTTATTATGATAGAAAAATGATATATCACAGTGCATTTTGGTTCCAGAAAAAATAGATATGATAATTAACAATTTACACACACCAAGCAGCAAAAATAAAAGGGAGATAACAACAGATCCTAGTTACTTACAATATACGCTGGAGGATCAGTCGCTAGGGAGGTTCTAGTAGGAGATGGCAATATTTCTTAAATTTTTGATTGACCTCCAAGAAATAGCAAAGAAGCCCATGCTTGATTCAGAGAATATATAGGCCTTCCCTGTTCCTCTAACTAAGGACAGCCCCTAGCTGGTATAGCCTGCTCACTACATTTCCCAAAATCCCCCCTCCTGTTATTTCATGGGCATGCTCAGTTCACTTCTTATTTAGTTTAATTCCCAGATATAATATCATTCATCCCAAGATTGTCTCTAGCAATCAAAGGACATATTTGTTTCTTTGAAATGCACTTTTTGGTCACAATGGTGCCGCTGGGCCTGGGATGTGCTCTTGGAGGTGCTTTTACCATGCCCAAGGTGCGAAATGCTTGGACTGGACAAGGGACATTCCATTAGAGCAGATGTGTAATTTCCCCCCTTATCATGCTAATCAAAGTAAACCTATTCTGCAAGAGCCTGTGATATCTCTTCAAAAGGGTTTAGTGGCCAGCACAGAGACAAAGATCATTATTTTTTAATTACTTTCTAGAACACACTAGAAACTCAGGCCTTCTCTGGGGCAGCTGTGTTGCTTTCCAATTTGCATATATGGATAGACATAGATATATATATATATATAAGTCTAATCGTGACACAGGGTGGATCCGTTCATAACACGGAATTCCTGCTTCTGTTACACTTTACGGAGTTATGATTGAAAATTGCTAAAAAGCATTTTTTTTACATTAAAAAAAAAGCAAATAAACATTGTAATGTGAAATTGCTGCACAAGGGATTTTTTTAAACCAGGAAGGAATTTCAGTGTTAAGCAGCGTTCACTTGATCATGTTATTCACTAACCCCTTGGAAAGTTTTCTTTTTATCCACCCACATAAGATTTAGATTCTGTCTAAAGACAGGCATGACCGGTGAGCCCCAAATACCGGTGATGTAAAGTGGCAAACACTGGCCAGATTGTGCGTTTTTATTACTTCACATAAAACGTTAATTCTAAATATTTCTGCGCGGTGAAAGAGCATTTTGCAACACCTCGTCACGTATATGTGAAAGTTCGTATGGATTGAGAGAATGGAGCTTAACATATGCTTCGATTTTACCAATCAGGAGGGAGGAAAGCATTACAGTTTTTCTTGTCCTGCCATTCACTTTTAACAGAGATTTTAACCAGCAGTATGGTGGAAAACAGATTCCGCTGGTCAGCTGAACTGCTGTGTATGAATTATTCGTATCATTATAATCATTATTCGTATAGGGTTACAGTTTTCTTGCACGATCTCCTTTATAAAATGGGCACATAAAACAGCAAAACTGACAAACATCTCGAGATAACAGAAACGGATAACCTCGAGGGCCCTGCTCAGAAAAAAGCATACAATTACTGGAATTTTGTAAGGAAGGGGCAGTGTAGGAATTTATAGGATATAAAGGGATTGGAGAATTTATGTAACTATAAAGCAGTCGCATATGCAATAGGACATGTCCCTCCAGAGGCCCATTCGACCTCAGAAGCGCAGCGAGGATTGAACGTTGCATACCTTATATTTATGTATGTGTAGGGGTATGTGTGTATATATATTTTAGGGATGCATATGTGTGTGTCTATATGAATCTATGTACAGGGGTATAGACATATATGCATGTATGTATATATAGGGGTGTGTATATTGTGACAGTGTGATTAGGGGCAGGGTGATAGACCACAGTTTTGTTAGCATGTGGATGTAGAACGGCCTTTTCCTCCTATAGTAGTGGTTCCCATCCAAGATCCTCAAGTCCCCCTAACAGGCCAAGTTTTAAGGATCACCTTGGGGAAATGCAGACTGAATCCTGCAATCACTGAGCAGAAAATCATATCACCTGTGCTGTGATTCAGATATCTGGAAAACCTGCCCTGTTAGAGGTACTTGAGGACTGCGATTGGGAACCACTGCCCGATAGGGTTAATTCTAGCTGACGCCTGACGGCCCTGCCTTTATAGGTACTGTGGTTCCCTCTGAGAGAGTAGTCCTTTGTGTTGTGCTGGGTGCAACAGAGGAGGAGACAAGCCCTGAAATTGCTAAGGGAAGCACACTTTTTTTTTTTGCTGATCGGTAAGCGGCTTGGCTGCCCAATTTTATAGTGAGGGGAGACAAATGTTCAGTTAGAGTCTGAATGAGGAGCAGGCTTTTGATTTTTGCTTGTTATATATTCTTGTATATTTGGATACTCTCCACGTACTGTGGCTGCCCAACTAAGAAAAGTCTGAAGTACTAATTGTTGTGTCCAGTGGCTATATCACAATATATATGTGTGTGTATTGGCCAGCATCCTTGTCCCTCCAGATGTTTTGGCTGTTCACCTCTCATGAAGCTCAAATACTGCTTAGGTTGGCTGAGCCTCATGGGAGATGTAGTTCCAAAACATCAGGAGGGCCAAGCTGTTCACCCTCGTTATATATAGTTAGGTCCATATATATTTGCACAATATTCATACTTTTGGCTCTGTAGGCCACCAGAATAAAATTAAAATGAACCAATCCAAATGAATTTGAAGTGCCGACTTTCAACTTTAATTCAAGGGGTTGAACAAAAATATCAAGTACAAATTGTAGGAACTGCGGCCATTTTTATACACCGTCCCCCCATTCTCAGGGGCTCAAATGTAATTGGCAAAATGAATATAATCATAAATAAAATGCTAATTTTTAATATTTTTTTGAGAATCCATAACTGGCAATGACTGCCTGAAGTCTGGAAGCCACAGACATTACCAAAGACTTGGTTTCCTCCTCTGTGATGCTTTGCCCGGCTCTAACTACAGCTGTCTTCAGTTGTTCTTTGTTTGTGGGTCTTTCCAAAGGGACATGCTGATCAGAGCCAGCATGTTCCCGGGCAGCATGTCACATGTCGGGGCTACCTAGAGTCCACTACACTCGTACAAGACCCGTGCTGCATGCTGCAAGAGCCGTACAGAGCATCAGAGAAGTAAGTAATTCTGTAATTTGGAAACCTCCAAAAATGCTGGATTTCTGAGTCTTCCGGATATCACAGTCCCAAGTAAGGAGTGCTCAACCTGTAAGCAGAATGGGAACTTTGATTTTAAGAAAGAAAAGAGGGTTGACGGAAACATTAACAATCACTTAATAATTATGCACAGTAATGCTTTGTAACTTCAAGCTGTATTTTTCAGTTCACTTTTCATTTTCTGTATAAAATATATGTAAAAATGCTCTTAGTATCTGATAATTATATGTAATGTGCAGCTGTAAAGAAATTAATCATAGATATTAGTGTAGTAATGACATTCTGTTTCTGGCAGAGCTACATTATACTAAATTCCCCACATAGAAGCAGCTTTTGTTTAAACACACTAACTATATGATACAAAGTAACTTGCAATTTTCCAATTAGTTCTATCTAGATCAGTGGTTCTCAACCTTTCTAAAGCCGTGACCCCTTAATACAGTTCCTCATGTTGTGGTGACCCCCAACCATTAAATTTTTTTTCCATGCTACGTCATAACTAATTTTGCTACTGTTATGAATTGTAATGTAAATATCTGATATGCAGGATGTATTTTTATTGCTACAAATTGAACATAATTAAAGCAGAGTAAACGAGTAATTAATCACAAAGACAAAATGTTATACAGTCTGTTAAGAAAAAAAATACACAGGTATTCATTCATAACCACAGAACTTTAGCATAAATGCAAAATATTTGTAAACCAAATAAATAACTTTAAAATAAATGATAAACAACAAATACCCCCTAAAAAATTAAATCAGTGGCGCTCACAGTACCCACCCCCCAAAAAAAAATCAGTGGTGCTCAGGGTACCCCCCAAATAAATAAATCAGTGGTGCACAGAGTACTCCCCAAATAAATAAATCAGTGGTGCACAGAGTACTTACTCCCCAAATAAATAAATCAGTGGTGCTTCAGGTCCCCCTGAAATAAATAAAATGAAATTAGCCAGGCTCAGCCAGGCTCAATTAAATCATTGGTGGCAGTGGTGCACAGCGGCGGTGTCATTAACGAAAAAAACTCGGACCTCAGCAGACAGGCGGCCCGACTTACCAGTCCAGACGTCAGGCTCCTTCAACCACAGGCAGTGATAGGACATCACTTCCTGTGCGCGAGGATAAGGGGCCGCTCGTCCTCTGCGCTCCGCTGTGCAGCATTCACGGGACGCTGAATGCTGCAGCGCTGAATGCTGTTGTGCGGGCGCCCCACAATAGGAAGCCTCAGGCGACCCCCCGGAAAGGGCCGATCGACCCCCAAAGGGGTCGCGACCCCTAGGTTGAGAACCGCTGATCTAGATGATATAGATAAAAACACTAGTACTAAACCGAGCAACTGTTCAACATGGAAACTCAGGCTCATAAAACATGGAAAATATTAACATTGTGCGCGTGATTAATGTTTTGCCGAGACAGGCTGTTGGATCAACAGGACTGGAGAACATATTACACTGATCCTCCCACTGTCTCCTAAATTACAGATTGTGCCAAGGTATCCCGAAGGGTCCTGTCTTCTGATAGAAAACCTACACCTGTCACACTTTACCGCATGCTGGAGAAATAACACAACAGATCACCCAAGATGAATTTTGAAAAGAAAGTTATTTTTCATTCAAGCAAAAAATTTCAAGCAATAATAGAAAATTATTTTCTTACATTCTAAATAAATTAATAAAAACTTGAGAATAATCACTTTTTTATCATTGACTGAAATGCAATTTACATGAACAGCAGGTGAGAATGCAAGAAAAAGACGAATGACAAAATTATAAAATCTTGGCTAAAATTCTGTAGTTCACGCTAAGCAATATGATAAAAGATTATTATGTCCGGGAAGGAATCCGAGTGTGCATAATAATCTTAAGAGTATAAAGCATGCAGCAATTGAAATAAATAATAATTTGTAGGGCTGCAACTAATGATAAGTTTCATAATCAATTAGTTGACTGATTATTTTTTCGATTAATCGAGACAAAGGGAGGGTGGGGTGGCGGCACAGGACTCCAGTTCCCAGTAAGGATAAAACACCAGCAGTTCAGCTCCTACACCCAGTGGCAGTACCTGAGGATAGAAACAAACTGGTTATGACTAACATAACCCTAGAACTAAATCATACTATCAGGGTTATCCAAAGAGATCCGAATTGCTGGAGAAAGGTAACCGAATGCTGAAAATCAGTGTTCGGTTACCTTTCCTGGCCATTCGACTATCCAGAGAGCAGGCAATTCGCCAAATCCTAGCGAATTGCCTGCACATACGGTGCCTGTTCGGTGCCTGTTCGAGGGCAGTGAAATCCCCATAGAGAAGCACTGCTTCGGCTATTCAGAGAACACAAACCAGCAGTGAAAGGTTCCCTAATGCCCTGCCATTCGGTGGTTTAATTCGGCAAGTTAATTCAGGAGAATCCCATAGGCTTCAATGTTAAAAATATTCCCGTTTTAATTCAATATCTAATAAACCGTTCATTATAAAATTCTGCAGCAAAAAGTCTCTTTATTTATAGATTTTTTAGGATACTTTAAGCACTTTTCTGATATTTTTTTTTTTAAAAGTCCGATTTTTTTTTTTTTTTTTTTTTCACTTTACTTATTTTTTTTGTAACAGCCCTCTTTATTATCATTCCCTGGATCTCCTGTGAAAATTTCAGACATTTTCGCTCAGTAGTTTCTTTGCAAACAGCTTTTCTTTTTCCCAGATTCATACAAATGGTTTTTCTAATTTATTCACTGCCTCCTCTATGTCACAGCTGCTTCGGCTCTGTGTGATTCGGCTCATGTTCGGCTCCTGTTCGGCTCCTGTTCGGCTTCTTCAAAGGTTAATCCAGATGTTTTTGCTTGTTCAGAGTGCATTCGGTTAGTGTTCGTCAGGTTTTCGGCAGCTTTTCCCTGCAATTCGGGGACCCTGTGGTGCTTGCTGAATACACCGCAGGGTCACCGAAATGGGATCGGCAAAAGGAACCGAATTGAAGAGAACGAAAAGTCACCGAATGTGCGGTGACTTTTCGAATCTCTTTGGATAACCCTGTAAGTAAAGCAGAAGCACATCTTCTCCAATCAGCTCCAAAGTAGCATCTGAGGTTATTAATGTTTAACTCAGATTGACTCGAGACATTGTGTGCTATAGAGAGGCCGATTAATTCATAATGAGAATAGTTGACAACTATTTTCATTATCGATTAGTTGCTTCAACCCTAATAATTTGTATCTAGCAGAATAGACAAAACAAACACTCTTACTTATTATGTTCTTGAGTCAATGTGGAAAATGTTTTGTATGAAGATCACCACCCTAAATAATGGATCCAGTGGCATTACCTTAACCCAGAGATTTTCCATAAAACCACTATCAGTAAGCAGCAGTTTTTTGGAAAATAAATTTTAATTAATTATGCAGTAAGTGTCAGGAGATGGTACCAGGGTGCCACCGGGGTAAGGGAAATATGAGCCCAGGGTGCAATGATCTGCACAGACACACATGTAGGTATGGGTGAAGAAGGGTGAGTAGACAAAGACTGACCAGGTTGAATATGCAGATGATGATAAATGAAGTTGCTGGAGCAGGAACCAGAGGATATGGTGGGTGATTGGAGTATGGTGAAACACACGAGCAGGTACTGGGATAGGGTCCAAGGTAAGGCTGGGTTGTTAGGAGAAACACACAGAACTTTACTCTGTCAGGTTTTGAGCATCAACGATGAGGCAATGCTTGCAATGGGGCGTAGCCCTTTATTCAGGTATTGATTACAGTTGCAAGACAAAGTATGTGAACCCTTTGGGATTACGTGGAGTTTTGCATGAATTGGTCATAAAATGTGTTCTGATCTTCATCTAAGTCACAACAATTTGAAAAACACAGTCTGCTTAAAATAATACAACAAAATATTATATGTTTTCATGTTTTTATTGAACAGAACATGTAAACATTCACAGTACAGGGTGGAAAAAGTATGTGAACCGTTGGACTTAATAACTGGTTGACCCGCCTTTGGCAGCAATAACCTCAACCAAATGTTTCCTGTAGTTGCAGATCAGACCTGCACAACGCTCCGGAGTAATTTTGGACCACTCCTCTTCACAAAACTGTTTCAGTGTAGCAATATTCTTGGGATGTCTGGTGTGAATCGCTCTCTTAAGGTCATGCCACAGCATTTCAATCGGGTTGAGGTCAGGACTCTGACTGGGCCACTCCAGAAGGCGTATTTTGTTTTGTTGAAGCCATTCTTTTGTTGAATTACTTGTATGCTTTGGGTCATTGTCCTGTTGCGTCACCCATCCTCTGCAGAGCTTCAGTTGGTGGACAGATGGTCTTACGTTTTCCTGCAAAATGTCTTGATAAACTCTGGAATTCATTTTTCCATCAATGACAACAATCCGTCCAAGCAGCCCCAAACGATGATGCTCCCTCCGCCATGTTTTACAGTGGGGATGAGGTTTTGATGTTGGTGTGCTGTGCCTTTTTTTCTCCACACATAGTGTTGTGTGTTTTTTCCAAACAACTCAATTTTGGTTTCATCTGTCCACAGAATATTTTGCCAGTAGTGCTGTGGAACATCCAGGTGCTCTTTTGCAAACTTCAAATGTGCTGCAATATTCTTTTTGGACAGCAATGGCTTCCTCCATGGTGTCCTCCCATGTACTCCATTCTTGTTTAATGATGTCCTTATTGTAGACGTGTCAACAAAAATGTTAGTATGTGCCAGAGATTTCTGTAAGTCTTTAGCTGACACTCTAGGATTCTTCTTTACCTCATTAAGCATTCTGCGCTGTGTTCTTGCAGTCATCTTTACAGGACGACCACGCCTAGGGAGAGAAGCAACAGTGCTGAACTTTCTCCATTTGTAGACAGTCTGTCTTACCATGGACACATGAACATCAAGGCTTTTGGAGATACTTTTGTAACCCTTTCCAGCTTCATGCAAGTCAACAATTCTTAATCATAGGTCTTCTGAGAGCTCTTTTCTGCGAGGCATGGTTCACATCAGGCAGTGCTTCTTGAAACCAGTAAACCCAAAACTGGTGTGTGTTTTTAAAGGGCAGGACAGCTTTCAGCAACACATCCAATAATGTCACACTGATTGGACTCAAGGTTGGCTCACTCCTGGCTCCAATTAGCTCTTGGAGAAGTCATTAGGCTAGGGGTTCACATACTTTTTCCACCCTGCACTGTGAATGTTTACATGTTATGTTCAATAAACACATGAAAACATATACAGGGTAATTCAAAGAGATCCGAATTGCTTGAGAAAAGTAACCGAACGCTGAAAAACCTTTCTTGGCCATTCAGCTATCCAGAGAGCAGGCAATTCGCCAAATCCTGGCGAATTGCCTGCACATACGGTGCCTGTTCGGTGCCTGTTCGAGGGCAGTGAAAACCCCATGAAAAAGTACTGCTTCGGCTATTCAGAGAACAAAAACCAGCAGTGAAAGGTTCCCAAAATGCCCTGCCATTCGGTGGTTTAATTCGGCAAGTTTATTCAGGAGAATCCCATAGGCTTCAATGTTAAAAATATTCCGATTTTAATTCAATCTCTAATAAACCGTTCATTATAAAATTCTGCAGTAAAGAGTCTCTTTATTTCTAGATTTTTTAGGATATTTTAAGCATTTTTCTGGATTTTTTTTAAAAAGTCTGATTTATTTTTTATATTTTTTAAAGTTTACTTATTTTTTCTGTCACAGCCCTTTTTATTATCATTCCCTGGACCTCATATGTAAATTTCAGACATTTTCGCTCAGTAGTTTCTTTGCAAACAACGTTTCACTTTTCAAACATTCAAGCAAACTGTTTTGCTAATATATTCACCTCCCTCATCTGCGGTCTCGGCTTTTTCCGGCGGCTTCGCTGCGTGTGATCGGCTCCTGCTCGGGTTTTTCCGGCGTCTTCGACAGGTTAATCGGCGTGCATTCGCTGGGTTTTGCGGTTCGTTTTCATCGGGTTTGCAGTAGCTTTTCCCTGCAATTCGGGGACCCTGTGGTGTTTGCTGAATACACCGCAGGGTCACCGAAATGGGATCTGCAAAAGGAACTGAATTGAAGAGAACGAAAAGTCACCGAACGTGCGGTGACTTTTCGAATCTCTTTGAATTACCCTGATAATGTTTGTGTTGTATTATTTTAAGCAGACTGTGTTTTTCAAATTGTTGTGACTTAGATGAAGATCAGAGCACATTTTATGACCAATTCATGCAAAACTCCACGTAATCCCAAAGGGTTCACATACTTTTTCTTGCAACTGTATTGAAGTCATCGCGTCCATGCAAGGCTCGAGTCGCGCTCGAGTCGGCGTTCTCGCACTTCTCCCACAGTGGGAACGCAGCGTTCCCGCTGTGGCCCAAGCCCGAATGCTTTAGCAGGCGGCCGATGCACATTGCCGGGGGCCGTGTGCTTCCTATTAGAACGGCCGGTGACCGGAAGTGGAGCCGCTCGCCTGGCTGTTTCATCGATCCCAGGCGAGCAATGTGCGGCAGCAGCAGAGGTGAGCTGGGCTGGGGGCAGTATCCATGAGACCTGGGGGGGGCAGTATCCATGAGACCTGGGGGGGCAGTATCCATGAGACCTGGGGGGGCAGTATCAATGAGACCTGGGGGGCAGTATCCATGAGACTTGGGGGCAATATCCATGACACCTGGGGCATATCCATGAGACCTGGGGGCAATATCCATGAGACCTGGGGGCAATATCCATGAGACCTGGGGCAATATCCACGAGACCTGAGGCAATATCCACAAGACCTGGGGCATATCCAC
Source organism: Leptobrachium leishanense (assembly GCA_009667805.1). Classification (NCBI taxonomy): domain Eukaryota; kingdom Metazoa; phylum Chordata; class Amphibia; order Anura; family Megophryidae; genus Leptobrachium; species Leptobrachium leishanense. The sequence goes on from CM019066.1 coordinate 70,692,894, forward strand.
GAGACCTGGGGGCATATCCACGAGACCTGGGGGGGCAATATCCATGAGACCTGGGGGCATTATCCATGAGACTGGGGAGTATTATCCATGAGACCTGGGGGCAATATCCATGAGACCTGGGGCATATCCATGAGACCTGGGGGCATTATCCATGAGACCTGGGGGCAGTATCCATGAGACCTGGGGAAGTATCCATGAGACCTGGGGGCATTATTCATGAGACCTGGGGAAGTATCCATGAGACCTGGGGGCATTATTCATGAGAGCCAGGGGCAATATCCATGAGACCTGGGGGCAATATCCATGAGTCCTGGGGGCAGTATCCATGAGACCTGGGGCAGTGTCCATGAGACCTGGGGGCATTATTCATGAGAGCCAGGGGCATTATTCATGAGAGCCGGGGGCATTATCCATGAGACCCGGGGGCATTGTCCATGAGACCTGGTGGGCATTATCCATGAGAGCTGGGGGCATTATCCATGAGACCTGGGGGGGCATTATCCATGAGACCTGGGCGCAATATCCATGAGACCTGGGGGCAGTATCCATGAGACCTGGGGGCAGTATCCATGAGACCTGGGGCATATCCATGAGAGCTGGGGGCATTATCCATGAGAGCTCGGGGCATTATCATTGAGAGCCGGGTCATTATCCATGAGAGCCGGGGCAGTATCCATGAGACCTGGGGCAGTATCCATGAGACCTGGGGCATATCCATGAGAGCTGGGGGCATTATCCATGAGAGCTGGGGGCATTATCCATGAGAGCTGGGGGCATTATCCATGAGAGCCGGGGGCATTATCCATGAGACCTGGGGGCATATCCATGAGACCGGGGGGCATATCCATGAGACCTGGGGCATTATCCATGAGACCTGGGGGCAATATATACCCATATGAGCTGGGGCAATTATATCCATGTGAACTGGGGGCAATTATATCCATGTGAACTGGGGAAAATATATCCATATAACCAGTGCTGTGCATATTATTCTTGGGGTTCAGTGCTGTGTATATTATTATGGGGGCTCAGTGTTGTGCATGTTATTATGTTATTCCTGGGGCTCAGTGCTGTGTATATTATTCTGGGGGCCAGTGCTGTGTATATTATTCTGGGGGTTCAGTGCTGTGTATGTTATTCTGGGGGTTCAGCACTGTGTATATTATTCTGGGGGTTCAGCGCTGTGTATATTATTCTGGGGGCCAGTGCTGTGTATATTATTCTGCGGGTTCAGTGCTGTGTATGTTATTCTGGGGGTTCAGCACTGTGTATATTATTCTGGGGGTTCAGCGCTGTGTATATTATTCTGGGGGTTCAGCGTTGTGTATGTTATTCTGGGGGCTCAGTGCTGTGTATGTTATTCTGGGGGCTCAGTGCTGGGTATATTATTCTGGGGGCTCAGTGCTGTGTATGTTATTCTCGGGGTCCAGTGCTGTGTATATTATTCTGGGGGCTCGGTGCTGTGTATATTATTCTGGGGGCTCAGTGCTGTGTTTGTTATTCTGGGGGTCCAGTGCTGTGTATATTATTCTGGGGGCACAGTGCTGTGTATATTATTCTGGGGGGGGGTCTGTGCCTGGATATACAGTTGGGTTCAAAATTATTCAACCCCCACTGAAATTGAGTGTTTTGGCCAGTTTGACATTGATTTTGATCATTCAGTCATCTTGCGTACAATTAATCAAAGAGGCACGTGTAGGTCAGACAAATATAACATAACATTTATAATGAAATAACCACAAATGTCTTTTCTGTGCTCACATCATTATCAGTTTTATTCAACCCCCAAGTGACATTGAATCTTAGTACTTAGTACAACATCCTTTTACAGTTATAACAGCTTTTAAACGTGAAGCATAGCTTGACACAAGTGTCTTGCAGCGATCTACGGGTATCTTCGCCCATTCGTCATGGGCAAAAGCCTCCAGTTCAGTCACATTCTTAGGCTTGCGCACTGCAACTGCTTTCTTTAAGTCCCACCAGAGGTTCTCAATCGGATTTAAGTCAGGTGACTGCGATGGCCACTCCAAAATGTTCCAGCCTTTAATCTGCAACCATGCTCTAGTGGACTTGGAGGTATGCTTGGGATCATTGTTCTGTTGAAAGGACCAACGTCTCCCAAGCCTCAGGTTTGTGACGGACTGCATCACATTGTCATCCAATATCTCCTGGTACTGAAGAGAATTCATAGTACCTTGCACACGCTGAAGCTTCCCTGTACCTGCAGAAGCAAAACAGCCCCAAAGCATGATTGACCCCCCGCCATGCTTCACAGTAGGCAAGGTGTGTTCTTTTCTTCATAGGCCTTGTTCTTCCTCCTCCAAACATAGCGTTGATCCATGGGCCCAAACAGTTCTAATTTTGTTTCATCAGTCCACAGAACACTATCCCAAAACTTCTGTGGTTTGTCCACATGACTTTTGGCATACTGCAGTCGACTCTTCTTATTCTTTGGAGACAGCAAGGGGGTGCGCCTGGGAGTTCTGGCATGTAGGCCTTCATTACGCAGTGTGCGCCGTATTGTCTGAGCTGAAACTTCAGTACCCACATCTGACAAATCTTTTCTCAGTTCCTCAGCAGTCACACGGGGACTTTTCTCCACTCTACGCTTCAGGTAGAGCACAGCAGTCGAAGTCAGCATCTTCTTTCTGCCATGACCAGGTAGCGTTTCAACAGTGCCCTTTGCCTTGAATTTGCGAATGATGCTTCCTATGGTCTCTCTTGGTATGTTTAACATCTTTGCAATCTTCTTATAGCCATTGCCCTTCCTGTGAAGAGTAATCACCTCTTCTCTTGTCTTCCTGGACCATTCTCTTGACTTCACCATGTTTGTAACCACACCAGTAAATGTCTAGAAGGAGCTGAGTATCACAGTCATTTTAAAGCTGCCTAATTGGTGCTTATTATGCTTTATTGCTGCTCCGTGACATCCACAGGTGTTTTCAATACCTGATTGAAAACACTTGAATGAACCTCTGTTCTTCAGAGTGGTAGTCTTTAAGGGGTTGAATAATTGTGTCAATGAAGAATTCACAAAAGAAACATTTACTACTGTATTACAAAACCAATTGATGTCATTTTAGTTGCATATGGTTCTTTAAAAAGTCCTCGTAGGATTTCATTCTGAATACAATTACAAATGTACACTAAATTCCCTAAAACCCTTTACAGCATTGGGGGTTGAATAATTTTGAACACAACTGTATATTAATCTATATATCACTCACCATGTCTGAAAGAACAAAAAGGACAGGCAGACGCTCCCAGACACAGATAAGAGGGCAAGCAGCCCCTGTGTCGGGAGGCTGTGCCTCTGGTCGTGGTGGACGTGGTGCATCCTCTGCAGGGGCACGCTTGTCCTTTCTAACTGGTGCTGGCCGTCTTAAGCAGCAGCAACATACAGAGGACTTGGTGGATTGGCTAACCAGGCCATTCTCATCCTCCGAGTCCTCTGCCAGCCAGGCTTCTAGTGCTTTACAGTACACCTCAGATGCCAAAGCATCTAATGCAGCCTCCATGTCCACAGCTACTCCTGCCGTAGCCTCGCTATCACACACGGAGGAGTCAGCTGAATTGTTTGACTACAATGAGAGTGACATGCTGCTTGAGGATGCGCAGCAAGTACAGTGCTCTGATTCAATCTCTGAGGTTGAGGAAGGGAGTATAATCAACCTAGAGGAAGGGAGTGCCAGTGATGACACACAAATAACTGGCACTCATGTTGTCCCAGCAGCTGCAGCATACTGCCAAGTTGGCTCCAGTGACGAGGAGATAGGGGGTGATGATGACAATGATGATGAGGTCACTGACTCCACCTGGGTGCCTGATCGAACAGAGGAATTAAGTGAGGAAGAGGGGGAGGAGGAGGCACAGCAAACACGAGGCACAACATCCTCTGTGACCAACCGTAGCACTAGCCAGTCCAAGGCATCACATGTCAGAGCTGCTCCGGTGCAGAGCGCTGTTGTCTCAAAGAACACATGCAGGAACTCTGTTGTCTGCGAGTTCTTTAAGAAATGTGCAGTAGAGCGCAGCGTTGCAATTTGTAATCTATGTCAGATGAGGCTTAAGCGTGGGAAAGATACCGGACACTTGGGTACCACGTGCTTGAGGCGACATATGAACAACTGCCACACATCCCGTTGGTGTCAAACTTTGCGTAGGTCCTCCTCCTCCTCTATCTCTACCCCCACTGTATGTCCTGCCATGTCATTGCCTACAACCTCCACCGACAGGGATGATGCTACAGTAATGGATGTACCAGCTCCATCCTCACAATGTGACATCATCCCAGCAGATGAAGATTTAAGCAGTCAGATTACGTTGCCGCAGCTGCTGCAGCGACAGAAAAAATATAGTCCCAACCATCCCCAAGCACAGCGTCAGCTTAGCTTAATGCCAGCTTAGCAAAATTACTCGCATTGCAGCTGCTGCCTTTCCAGCTGGTGGACTCTGCTCCCTTCCGTGAATTTGCTGAATGTGCTGTACCACAGTGGCAGGTTCCAAAACGCCATTACTTTTCACGCAAGGCCATTCCAGCACTATACCAGCACATGGAAGACAATGTTATCCAGTCATTGGGAAAGGCAGTCAGCAACAAGGTGCATGTGACTTTAGACACGTGGTCCAGCAAGCATGGACAGGGTCGTTACATTTCTTTCACGGCACACTGGGTAACCCTGATTGCAGCTGGGAGGGATCCAAGACGGGGCTCTGTGCTGGAGCTTGTTCATCCACCACGCCTCCAGAAATCTGCTTGTATGAGGTCTGTCTGCTCCACCACCTCTCCCTCTTCCTCCTCCTTCTCTGTGGTGAAGTGGCAGTTAAACCGACACCTGACAGGGTCTACGCAATGGCTCAAGCAAAAAGATGCAATACTGTGCTTGAGCTGGTTTGTTTAGGGGACAGGAGCCACACCGGGCCAGAAATTCTGTCAGCTCTGCAGGGGCAGGTGCAGAGATGGTTAACACCATGCCAGCTTGAGCTGGGAATGATCGTCTGCCATAATGGCAGCAACCTTCTCTCCACCCTACGCAAGGGTAAATTGACCCATGTACCATGCCTAGCACACGTCCTAAATCTGGTGGTACAGCGTTTCCTAACCAAGTACCCAGGGCTGCCAGAGCTTCTCATCCAGGCCAGAAAAGTCTGCAGCCACTTCAGATGGTCATTCCCAGCAAGCGTTCGCCTGGCAGAAATTCAAAGAGAATTCCACCTTCCCATAAACCGTCTGATCTGTGACATGCCCACCAGGTGGAACTCGACATTAGCAATGCTGCAGCGTCTGCACAAGCAGCAGAGGGCCATCAACGAGTACCTGTGTGAGTATGGCACAAGGACAGGTTCAGGTCAACTTGTTTCCCCCCCCCCCGGCAGTGGCTGATGATCAAGGATGCATGCACTGTACTGTCACCATTTGAGGAGGCAACAAAGATGATGAGCAGGGACAGTGCATGCATCAGTGACACAATTCCTTTAGTGTTCCTGCTGGAGCACACTCTGCGGGGAATTATAGATGTGGCTCTAGAGGCAGAGCAGTGGGAGGAAGAGGAGGCCTTCCCTAGCTCTCAAGGCCCCAGTCTTTCCGCAGACAGCATTCCAGCAGGTCCTACTCAGATCAGACAGGAGGATGAGGAGGAGGAGGCAGAATATTTAAGTAGTGGGGGCATTGAAGGTGGGGATTCCTCAAGGGAGGGTTTCGTGTGCCCAGAAACACAAGGGCTAGTGCGTGGCTGGGAGGAGGAAGTGCATGATACGGTCATCCTCATTGACCAGGAAGACTCAGAAGCTAATGCCACCTCCAACCTACGCTGCATGGGCTCCCTAATGATGCAAAGCCTGCTAAAGGACCCCAGGATTCATGCTATCAAGGAGAGGGATCATTACTGGTTGGCAACCCTTCTTGATCCACGATACAAGGGGAAAGTTGCAGAGCTCATCCTGCCCGCACAGAGGGAGCACAGGATGAAAAAACTTGAGGACGCTCTAAAGCGACACTTGTGTAACACCTTTCCAGGCACTGGTAGATTACCAAGTGCTGACACACGTGCTTCTGAGGCTGCGGGTGAGCAGAGGAATAGTGGTGAAGGCCAGGGCCGCTTGACTGATGCATTTTTAAAAAATTTTAGTCCTCGACGCCCTGGGACGTCAAATGTAGGCACCCATTGCCAGCGTCTTCACGTATGGTGCAGGACTACCTAGGGGCAAGGGCAGACCTGGATACCTTTCCAGCAGATGATCCACTGGCTTACTGGGTGTTGAGACTGGATCACTGGCCAGAACTTAGCCAATATGCTATGCAGCTACTAGGTTGCCTTTCATCTAGCGTGCTTTCCGAAAGGACGTTCAGTGCCGCTGGAGGTTTTGTCACAGACAAAAGAGTGCGTCTGTCCACCGTCTCTGTAGACCGGCTGACATTTATAAAAATGAATCAGTCCTGGATCAGCAGTTATCAATCCCCTGATGCTGACGTAACGGAATAGACCGGGGATGTCTTCTGCATGCACAAAACCTCCAGCACTGAACTCTTCCACAATACCACAAAAGGGTTACGGTGTGAATGCACTTGCTGCCATGAAAGGCACAATATATCTCTGCACTGACACCTGTGCCAGATTTATATCATTTAAATTTTTTGAACAGCAGGGTCCAACCCTGCACTCTTCCACAATACCACAGAGGGGTTACTGTAGGATGATACTTGCTGACCTGGCACCAAAGCCACAATATCTGGGTGCAATGACGCCTTGACTAGAATCATATCTTTTCAATATAGGACCACATGGTCCACCCCTGCACTCTTCCACAATACCACAGAGGGGTTACTGTATGATGATACTTGCTGGCCTGGCACCAAAGGCACAATATCTGGGTGCAATGACGCCCATTACCAGATAAAAAAGTTTTCAATATAGGACCGCAAGGTTCACCCCTGCATTCTTCCACAATACCACAGAGGGGTTACTGTATGATAGTACTTGCAGGCCTGGCACCAAAAGCACAATATTTGGGTGCACTGCCACTGACGCCTGTATCAGATTCATATCCTCAGAGGGGTTACGGTGTGACGGCACTGTTGGGGATGCTAAAGGACCAATTTTGAAGCACCTATTGTTACTTTCATCCAAAGCCTGCATAAGTTTCACAATAATTTAGCCAAAAAAATCAGTAAACTTTTTCTGCGTGTACAAAAATGTCTCCTCTTTTCATACAGACTGCCGCCCCAAGCAGTTGTTTATGGATAGATTAAAGAAAAAGCATTTACCATCATTTGAAACGTCATTTTTTTGTTTTTAAGTGTTTCTATACATCCTAGAAATCCACCACTTCACTGGCAGGTTAGGGGGACCTCCTAGGCACGATATTTGAAGGATTTTTTCGTTTTTATTTTTTACCCTTATTTCATGGAAAACTCACTGTCCCTTTAAAAACGTTTTTTTTTTACTTTTTGACCTTGTTTCCTGTCCCCCAGGGCACTACCTGGACCCCCATACAGCTTTTATGGCAAATATCTAGCATATATGCCATCTTGGAGGGCACTCTAAAAACCGAATTTTCAGCCCCATTAACTTGTATTGAGTTTGAGTTCGGGTTTGGAACCGAACATTTGGGAAGTTCGGGTTCGGGCCTGAACTGAACTCGGGGGGTGTTCAGCTCATCCCTACATATGACCTCTCCCTATAACCCTCCTATTACTCCATATAACCTCTCCCTATAACCCTCCTATTACTCCATATAACCTCTCCCTATAACCCTCCTATTACTCCATTTAACCTCTCACTATAACCCTATTACTCTGTATAATCTCTCCCTATAACCCTCCTATTACTCATATAGCCTCCCCCTATAACCCCCTATTACTCCATATAACCCCTCCTATTACTCCATATAACCTCTCCTTATAACCCTCCTGTTACTCTGTATAACCTCTCCCTATAACCCTCCTATTACTCCATATAACCTCTCCCTATAACCCTCCTATTACTCCATATAACCTCTCCCTATAACCCTCCTATTACTCCATATAACCTCTCCCTATAACCCTCCTATTACTCCATATAACCTCTCCCTATAACCCTCCTATTACACCATATAACCTCTCCCTATAACCCTCCTATTACTCCATATAACCTCTCCATATAACCCTCCTATTACACCATATAACCTCTCCCTATAACCCTCCTATTACACCATATAACCTCTCCCTATAACCCTCCTATTACTCCATATAACCTCTCCATATAACCCTCCTATTACTCCATATAACCTCTCCCTATAAACCCATTACTCCATATAACCTCTCCCTATAACCCTCCTATTACTCTGCATAACCTCTCCCTATAACCCTCCTATTACACCATATAAACTCTCCCTATAACCCTCCTATTACACCATATAACCTCTCCCTATAACCCTCCTATTACTCTGTATACCTCTCCCTATAACCTCCTATTACTCCATATACCTCTCCCTATAACCCTCCTATTACTCCATATTAACCTCTCCCTATAACCCTCCTATTACTCCATATAACCTCTCCCTATAACCCTCCTATTACTCCATATAACCTCTCCTATAACCTCCTATTACTCCATATAACCACTCCCTATAACCCTCCTATTACCCATATAACCTCTCCTATAACCCTCCTATTACTCCATATAACCTCTCCCTATAACCATCCTATTACTCCATATAACCACTCCCTATAACCCTCCTATTACTCCATATAACCTCTCCCTATAACCCTATTACTCTGTATAATCTCTCCCTATAACCCTCCTATTACACCATATAACCTCTCCCTATAACCCTCCTATTACTCCATATAACCACTCCCTATAACCCTCCTATTACTCCATATAACCTCTCCCTATAACCCTCCTATTACTCCCTCTAACCCCTTGAATTGCTCCTTATAAGAGTCTATGTAACATTGCCTATTGCTCTTAAACCCTGTATCTGTTAAACTCATATACACAGAATTTAAAGGGAAATTTCTTTTTTTCCTATGGGAATATACTGCAATATTTTTAGACAAGAACAATTCATTAAAATTAAGAATACTTGTATTTTATGAATGATAAAGTCAGCATTACTTGAACATTAGCTGTAGTATAAAACCCCAAATAATTACCAGATGTTCCCCTGCACACATTCCTTATAGGGCTGACCTCAGGTACATTCTTATTAGCTCCATAGATACCAATCATAACAAACCATGGAGATCAGGCTCCGCAAACAGTTATACCCCAAACCGGTGTTTTCTCTCAATAAATTGTTACAGGGTCAGGGTGCAATCGGGTCGTGGAATTGTTTGTCTCAGAGAATGCCTTAGTAACGAGCCCTGGAGATCTACAGCGACTGTGCTTCTGAGAGCGATCCATTGTGGGTCCAACTCTTAATGAGAAAACTGCAGAATCTGCCAACACTGTCTGCGCTCGGCATTTTACAATTACTATTACTGCGCTCTCTAATGATTCCGACGATTAATCTCTCTAGATACATTTGTCAATTTCTCTTTTTTCTTTCTTCCCTTTTTCCATCCTATTTCCCTTTCTTTCTTCCCTCGCTCTTTCATCCTTTTTCCTTTCTGTTGTCCCATTTATTCTTTCATCCTTTTTTCCTCTCCTCTTTTTTCCATCTGTTCACTTTCATTCTTCTTTTATGTCCTTTTACTTATTTATTTTCTTTCTATCCCATTCGCTGTCTTTTTTCCCCCTCTTTTTTCCTCTTTCTTTCAATCTTTCTCGGCCTTAATGAGAATATTTAAAACTGTGGTTTGATTTCTTTATTTTTCTTTCCTATCCGGTTTAATGCCATCAATCCTTTCCGTTCCCTTTCTTCCTTCTTTTGTCCTTTTTACCCCTACTTTTTCTCTTTCCTGGCCCCTAAAGAAATATTTAAAACTGTGATTTTTTTTCATAATTCTTAATTCTTAAGGCTTTTACCACGGCGGAGGGAAATGACATAGTGCAGTGAGGGCTTTGTTGGCCAACCAGTGAATGTCACATAGTGTCTCTTTCATTAAATTATGTCAGAAAGTTCTGAGAAAAAAAATGAAGCAGGCACTAGGGATCGCGGAATGCATTGTAAACTACGGGTGAGATCAAACCATCAAAAAACATCTGAGGCAATCATGGGCTTTTGTAGGCTGTTTTTTTCTTGGGTCATTCAAAAAATTCCCCCAACATCCGAGAGGTCCGGCTCATTAGCGTCTGCAGGAATTTCTATTTAAACAGAGGTCTGAAGGGATGACGGCCCATGTGAGGCACAGAACCACTAATTCACTGAGACACCGAATTCTTTAGCCTTTTGTCCCCAAATGAATGACAAAGTGATGTGATCTATGTCCTTTTGGTAACTAACTGGTTAATAACGTTGTATTGCTCCCACCTCCCTTTCTTGGTATATTATGTCAGAGGGTTTAGAAATAAACAATATAACTCAGCCAATGTGTCATGAATCACTGAATAAATTATAAACCACAGAACAGATTAAACAAACAAAATCCAGAGATCGTCATGTGCTGTTGCGCTCAGCAACAAAGTGTTTTTTTCCCCTTCTCTCTTATACCTCAGTATGGTGGATTTAATAATCCTACTGCTTTCCTATTGGTTATTTTCTGCCGTGGTACCTTAGTGTCCATTAGTATTGATGTTATTTCCCAATTTTTTAATTGGACATAGTCCTGTTCTCTCTTTTTTTTCTCCCCTGACACAGCATGGATGATGCTGGATGTTGGGTTGCAGACAGACTTTCTTCATTCTTTACTTGTTCTACTCCTTCTGTCAGGGGTTTATCTAGACCTCACCGGGCCCCAGGATATACAGGGTTATTCAGAGAGCGGTGAAAAGCAGGAGAATGACTGGAGAATGGAAAATTCTAGGTCAAAATAGCCAAACCAGAAAAATTCTCCCATTCATCTCACTTTCCAAATCGGCTATTTTGACCTAGAATTTTTCATTCTCCAGTCATTCTCCTGATTTTCACTTCTCTCTGAATAACCCTGAAGGTCTGTTTGCTGTCAATGAGGGACGTCTTGCTCCCCGCCCAGTAAAGAAGGCCTAATCTCAGTTGTAACCTCTGTAACCTGGGTAATTACAGATATAGTTCACTTATCACTTTCATATCCGTTCTTTATTTTTACTCTTTCGTCTGATCTCTGTTGTGTATGACCAGAATTCGTTTGATACACACATTCTGCTTGTAACTTTTTCTCTACCATAGGGTTTATTCACAAAGCACAGAAACTGTGTGCAATTTAAGTGCTTTGAATTTCGACCCATTTCAGCTGACTTTGGTCATTTCATTTCGCTCAAAATACGGCGAATTCACCATTTAGCGAATAGTCACCGTATTTTGCTGAAATTGGAGTCGCCAAAGCAGTTACTGGATGTTGGCGAAAATTGCGCTAACAACTGGTGAATTACAACGAATTGCTCCGAATTGGCATCGGCGAATTCTACCGAACAGAAAAGAAATCTCCTATTCTGCTAATAGGAGTTTCGATCAATAAAAATGTGTTTAAATAATAAAAAAAGTCCTTCAAAAAATAATAATAAGGTCTGTTACAAAATAAAAGAAAAAATGTCTTTTAAAAAAAATTTACAAAAATATCGTCTACAATATATAAATGTCTTTAAAAAGAATAAAAATTAGAAAAAGGATTTTTGCAAAAAATAATAAATGGTCTTTTAATTTTTTTTTAAAAAGACATTACTTATTTACATTAAAACCTTTTGGATTTGCCTGTTTAACCCTTTCACACCAAAGATCGAGTTATCTTGAGTTTTGCTTGGTAATGCATTGAAAAGCACTCCGTAGCACATCAAAAGACCATTTTCACACCTTTTTAAATCAAGATTAGTGTGTCCCCTATGGAGAAACAAAATTCTTACAGGGTTATTCAATGAGAGCTGATCTGGCCCCGAAATGTCACCGAACAGTGACTTTCCCCGTATGGTGACATTTCCTGGCCATTCGGCTATTCAGAGAGCAGGCAGATCGCCAAATTTTGGCGAACTGACAGCAAGTACGGTGCCTGTTTGAAGGCAGTGAAATTCCCCATAGAGAAGCAATGGTTAATCTATTCAGAGAACACCAAACAGCAGTGAAAAGTTGCCAAAATGCAATGCTGTTCTGTGTTTTCATTCGTCAGGTTTATTCAGGCGAATCCCATAGATTTCAATGTTAAAAATATTCCCTTTTTATTCAATATCTAATAAACCGTTTATTATTTTAATCTGCAGTAAAAAGTCTCTTTATAGATTTTTTAGGATCTTTTAGGCATTTTCAGGATTTTTTTTTTTTAAAAAAAGTGATTTTTCTTTTTTCTGTTAGAGAACTTTTTATTATCATTCATTGAACCTTACATGTAAATTCCAGGTATTTTCGTTGAGTAGTTTTTTTTGCAAACAGTGTTTCAATTTTCACACTTTCAAATCTTTTTTTTTTTTTCTACCCTGTTCATCAGCTTGTTGGCTTTTTCCAGCGGCTGGTCTGCGCTGTAATCTGTAGCTCGTCGGCTTTTTTTGACACGTATTTTGCAGTGGTTCCGGTGGGTTTTCGGCAGGTTTTCAACAGGTTTCCCCTGCAGTGAATGCTGAATTCACCACAGGGTGGGGAACTTTGATTCCCAGAAGTTGCAGGGAAGTGCGGGGAATGAGAGAGCACCGAAATGTTGGCGACATTTCTGTGCTCTCAGAATAACCCCATCAGTTTTATATCTCTCCAAGCACCCTGGAGAGAGAGAGACGTTAAACCATTTGCAAATAGCAGCCTTAAATTCCACTGTAACAAAAGTTCAAATAGATTACTGCTGCATTACAGCTGCCAGGGAGAAGTCAGAATACAGGGTGAACTCTGGGGTCACTCACTGCTGTACATGGATAAGATTCAGGGAGTTATAATGACTGAAAATCTCTGTACAGTACAGATACAAGGTGTTACTGTAATCTCCATACAGGCATTATGCCACATGCAGAATTTATTATTACTATCAGAGAGAGGTGAAAACCAGGAGAATTGGCAGAATGAAAAGTCTAGGTCAAAATAGCCGATTTGGAAAGTGCAATAAATGGGAGAATTTTTCTGGTTTGGCTATTTTGACCTAGAATTTTCACTTCCCCAGTCATTCTCCTGGTTTACACCTCTCTCTGAATAACCCTGATATATCTTCTATTGGTATTTCTTTTGGAAGCTGCATTGCTAATAATCTCATTATGATCACAACAAATTCCCTAAAGCAAGAGTCCTGAGCGTTTTTATGATTTATCTTTATTACAGTTACTGTATCTAACACAAAGGTCTTTTTTGCCTGTATGATAATAATGCAGATCCCGTTTGAAATTGTGTAAGGTAACGGAGATAATCTAATATCAGAATCTTACATTTCAACAATATTTCTGTAAAGGATAAACGAATACATGAAAAATAAAAAATGAGCAAATTAAATTTTTTTCTTTTTTTTTGAAATTCAAAATTTTTTATTCAGAAAATATAAGAGACAATCACATAGACATACAGAGAACAACTAAAGGTAATACATAACATCACCAAGTAACATAAGGATATACGTCAAAAAAGGGAAAAAAAAGGGGAAAAGGATCAAATGTCTAGAGAAGGAGGAGAGAAACTCTCATCCTCACTCCAAGTAGCTGATGTCAGTCACCCCGAGGACCAGTAGAAAAGCAGCGCGTTGCAAAGGAGTCATACAGGGGTAGATGAGCAAAAAACAGCATTGAAGGGGGCCTATAGTGCTCCCAACACCCCCCAAGATGACAATCTCATTAGATCCTTCATGCAGTCTTGCCCCAACGGGGTCAAAGAATGAAATCAGAAAGCGTAAAAGGAGGGAGGGGGGAACTCGCAGGGACAGAGAGATATAAATAGACAGAGAAAAAGAAAAGAGGGAGGGGAGAGGACAAACTAAGACGGAGAAGACAGACAAAAAAAACCCAACTAATTTTCAGTGCCCCAGTATAGCAATAAACACTCATGGCCCTCTCCCGCAGAAACCGCAAATAGATGCACCCAGATTAGGGTGCAGTGCAGGTAGGGCGTGCTCTAGAAGCGTACCTGTCCCAGTGGAACCATTTCATGGCAGAGTCAGCAGCCACCCCTCTACTCCTCGCATCCAATAGGTCAGCCAAGCGATATTCTTCGACACGGTCAACCCATTCCCTAACAGTGGGAGTTCTCATCGTCTTCCATAGTACAGGGATCAAGGCACGCGCCGCAAAAAGCATAAACAGAAGGACCGAGCGTTTAAGGGAGAGCGGAGCAGGAGAAAGCATTCAGGAGTCAGTGCTAGGTCAGTGCTAGCAATTGGCCATGTCAAACTGTAGCCGCAGTTAAGGCTTCTCAAGTATAACTTCAATTGAAGAAAATTAAATCTATCCAGCGTAGAGAGCGGTCCCATTAGGGAGGCAAGAGGCAGAATCTCCAAATTGCCGTCCGTAGGCAAATCTATGGCAAGTAGCCTGTGACCATCTGTCAGGCGGGTCCTCAAGGTCGGGCGTATCCCAGCTGGGAAAGCCGGATTGTGAGTGAGGGGCAAAAGGGGAGAGATGGCTGTGGAGAGGCCAAACGTTAATTTGATCCTGTGCCATAATCGCAGCGTCACTGACACCGGAACCTGGTCAGCTCCCGGTGTACCAGGTGAGCTAGGCGGCAACCATGGCAGGGCCCAGAGCGTTCGTTCCGCCAAGGCATGTTCCAAATCCAGCTACCTTTTATTGGGGGTTGTCGAAGACCAATCCACCAGTCGCACCAAATGACGAGCATGATAGTAACGTCTGGGGTCCAGGAGGGCCAAGCCTCCCCTATGCTTTGAACAACACAGAATCGTGAAGCCTACCCTGGTCTGCCCTTCGGCCAAATATATTTGAGGATCGCTGTCCATAGGGTGGAAAAAAAAGAGAGCAGAACCAAGATCGGGAGGGCTCCGAAAAGATAAAGAAGTCTCGGTAACAAGTTCATCTTAAGGGCGGCTATTCTGCTCATCCAAGATATCATATTTCGAGACCAAACTGCGAGGTCTGCTCAAAATGTAGTCAAAATAACCAAGAAGTTGAATTCAAACATTCGCCTGGCGGATGGAGCCAGCCAAACTCCCAGATATTTCATCTGGTGAGCACAACATCGAAAGGAGTAGTCCCTACGGACAGCACATAGAGAAGGCTGGTCTAGCGAGACATTAAGAAACTCAGATTTATCTCGGTTAATCTTTAATCCAGCCACCTCTCCATAGGCTTCAAGTTCCCTCAGAATCTCCGCTAGCGTGGTTTCCGGTTCAGTGATGAAAAACAAAAGGTCATCAGCATAAGCCGAGACCTTATGACTCGAGGTGCATCCCGTCAATCCAATCAATAGCAGCATTAGTTCGGATTGCCTCTAAAAGGGGCTCAAGAGTTAAGGCAAATAAAAGGGGGGACAATGGACACCCCTGGCGCGTTCCATTGTGGATATCAAACGTGGCAGATAGCGCACCGTTAGCACGAACCCGAGCCGTGGGATTGTCATAAAGCGCCCGGATCCATCCTATGAAAGAGTCTCCGACCCCAATGCGCCTCAGTATGGTAAACCTAAAGCTCCACCTCACCCTATCAAAGGCCTTCTCTGCATCTGTAGATAGCAAGAGAAGGCCTTCTTGCCTACGTCGAGCTAAACCAATTGCACCAAGGGCACGAGAGCCTCCCTGCCTGGAGCCAAGCCCACCTGGTCTGGATGGACCAGAGAGGGGGAGGAGAGGTGCCAGCCGGACCGCCAAGACCTTAGCTAACATTTTAAGGTCAGAGTTTATAAGGGATATGTGGCGGTAGCTGGGAACGTCCGTCCCATCTTTGCCCGGCTTGCAAATAACAGTAACAGTAGCTGAGAGCGCATGTGGGTGGAATTTAGATCCCTTGCGGAGAGCCATAAAAAGGTTCAGAAGACGAGGCATCAGGGTAGTAGAAAAGGTCCTATAGTACTCTGCAGGTAGGCCGTTCGGCCCCGGGCTCTTGCCTCCCTTCAGATCAGACTGGACCTCCTCACCCGAAATCGGCTCATCCAACAAGGTAGTCAAAGCTGGGGGGAGAGTACTCACCACCTTATTAGTTAAGTAAGTCTCAATGGCCTCCTGGCTGGGTCCTGAGCCAGGGATCTGGTTCATATCATATAGGCCACTATAAAAGCGCCTAAATTCTCTCAAGATTAGATCTGGGTGAGAGGAAATATTTCTGTCAGGAAGTTTAATCCATGCGATATATGCTGCGTTTTGACGTTTCCGCAAAATACGGGCAAGAAGTCTACCACGTTTATTTTCGAGGAGGGCATTTAGCTTTCTGGGCAGCGAACCGAATGCCCTCATTAAGCAGCTCATTAACCTCTCTACGCTTACTTAGCAGCTCGTAATCCGAAGTCAGGTTCGAAGTGTGATGTAGCATTTTGAGGTCTCGTATTGCACCCAACAAACCATGTACGTGATCAGATCTGGCCCGTTTGAGTGCCGTAGCTCGGCTGATAAAAACACCGCGTACCACCGCCTTATAGGCTTCCAAAAGGGTAGGTACGGACATATCCGGTGTCTCGTTTTCCTCAAAGTATGTGCGGAGACAAGTGTCAATATCCGCAACGAAGAGTGGATCTGCCAGCCAAAGAAGTATTGAGTCGCCATTGCCGCTCTGATGGGCGAAAGAGCGGTGAGGACAGGACAGCCAGCAGGAGACAATGGTCCGACCATGTTTGCGCCATAATAGTAGCCTCCTCTGTCAAGAGGACATGTTTTTGTTGCACAAACAAATAGTCGAGCCAAGAGTAGGAGGCATGTACCCGAGAGAAGAATGAGTAATCCCGTTCTCCCGCGTGTAGTGCCCTCCAGACATCCACCAGCTGAAGGTCATCTAGTGAGCGACATATATGGCGCAGTACGCTAGAGGGCACTGGGAAACGACCCGTCGTGGTGTCGGAGTGGGGGTCCAGAGGCACATTCAAGTCTCCCACAAGCACCAAGATACCCAACGTGAAATAGGAAAGGCGCCTCAGAATAGATCTCAAGCATCGATGCTGGTTGACATTCGGAAGATATACTGAGGCAAACGTATATTGCTGCTCCGCAATCTTGCATTTCACAAACAAGAAACGGCCATCTCGATCTTCGAGAACCTCATCCAGAGTCATGGGGACAGATTTAGAAAACAGAATTGCCACTCCAAGACTTTTCCCACCATGAAAATCGCTAAAGTACCCAGTCTGGTAGTCGGAAGTACAGAGCGATGGCGCAGACCCAAGCCGAAAATGCGTGTTCTGCAAGAAAAGCACAGATGCATGAAGCGCCCGAGCCTCACGGAGGAGACGGCGGCGTTTCTCGGGAATATTAAGGCCCTTCGTGTTATAAGTAAGGAAGCGTGGAGAACTATGTGTAAATCCAGCAGGTGGAGCCATATCTGCAGGTAAATGTAGGCTAGAAAAATAAAACTAACAAAACAAGACAACAAACGAACAACAACAACGACAGCAAAAAAAAAACCCCATACAAAACCTAGAAAGGAAGGGAGACAAGATCACAGCGAAGGGAACCGTAGAAGATAAAGAGAAGCAAGAAAGATAAATGGTGAAAGAAAAGGACAGATAAGAAGGAAGTAGACAGGAAAGATCTATGAGGTGTAAGGCGTCACAGAGGTAAACTTACACGTATCCAAACAATGTGAATCATGTACCACCTCCGAGCAAGAATGACGCCTGGTCCTTGTGGGCGGCACTCCCAACCTGAGCCCCAACCAATCTACAACGTGCAAAAAAGGAAAAACAGATCATAATAAAACGAGCAAAATAGAGCCCCCTCCGACTTCGGGAACTATAGCGGAGGCGAAGAGAAATAGTGATAAGAATAATAAAATAAAGAAAAATAATACAAAATCACCCAAAACGAAGCATACAGGAATCAAAAAGCATAAAGCAATAATAACCCCCCCCCAACCATCTCAGAGCCCTCCCTCCCGCCACCCACCTCTCCCTCAAGGAACTAAACTCCAAACCTATACATTAGAACCATATTAGAAATCGTATCAAGAAAGGTCCGTAGACATAGGTAGGGGAAAAAAGTAAATAAAAATAAAAAAAAAACATCCCTTCTCCAAGGGATGCGACAGTTCCCAGATCCAGTCCCCGTAGACAGGACGGGGAGAGAGGAGGGAGGGGAAATCAGTGCCTCGCAAAACTGCGAGACGCAAAAATTGTGGTGAGAAATAGAGAAAGTGCCTCACCAGTTTTGACACTCAAAGGAGGGAGAGGTGTATCCCGGGCCCCGTTAAATCACTAGAAAAGGAGAAAGGTACAATAAATCTACATTTCTCTTTAGGGAGGTAAGTCCAGAGCAGAGCCGAGGACACCCTAGGAGTCCAGTGTGAAAAAGAGGTCACTATACGGACAACAATCAAGTAGTGAACTGGGGTGTGTACAAAGACATACCTGAACAGAGGCGCATTGTAAACAGAAAACGTGAAATATAGAGTAACAATAACAACCCACCCATCCCTCCCCCCAGCCCCCCAATACCCTCCCACCCCACCCTCTATACCCTTATTTCAAACAATCCCCAGAGAAAAACTTATGACCCGTTGGCAGCGCAAGTTAGTGAACGAAGGTAGAAAAAGAATCTTCATCATCGGCCACATATAGACAGCCATCCAACTCCGAGTTGTGGCGAGCAATATCCAATAGCCAGACAACTCAGAGCAGGTGGCTCTACGCCTCAGATCGCGGATGAACCAGAGAGCTCCCTATCAAGAGGAGCCGAAAAAATTATGAGGGCGAGTTAGTAGAAAAATGTAGCACAGATAACTATCCGGGAAGAGCCAAAAAAGTCCAAAAATGAAAAGTAAGCAAAGAGGAGAAAAGATAGCCGCTGACCTCTGTGAGGTCTCGGACTGCGTGGCCGTGGTAGCAAGGGATCATCATGGCGTTGATCGGACTCAAAATTCCACACATTCAAATCAGGCAGCTCCATCACAGCAAGGAAAGCGGTCACGTCCGTGGGGTGTTGAATCATATGGCGAACCCCATTCCGCTCAGCCGACAGGGCAAAGGGAACCCCCAGCGATATTTCATGCCAGCCTGTCACAACGCTTGCGTGACCGGTAAGAGACATCTGCGAGCTGCCAACGTAAAGGGAGAGAGATCATGGAAGAGCTCAAGGCGATGATCGTGGTAATCCCAATGTCGGGAGGCACGTGCACGAGACATAATCAGCTCCTTGACAGAGTAGTCGACCAGATGACAAACGACATCACACGGTGGAGCGGTCAGTGGCGGTCGGGGCCTCAGGGCTCTGTGCACTCTGTCCATGTGGATGGGGGAGGCAGGTTCTCGGCCCAGTATCAGGTTAAATACCTCTCTCAACGTGACGCGCAGATCTTCAGGGCCATCCACCTCAGCAAGCCCCCTAATGCGAATATTATGCCGATGACCTCGGTTGTCGAGGTCATCAACCCGACGTTGTAAGTCTGAGAATTCCGATCGGGTAGGAGTCTGGGCCAATAGGGGTGGGTGGCGCTCCGTTTCTTCCAACAGGCCCACTCTGGTCGACAAGGCCTCCACGTCCGCTCTTACCTCCCTGACTTTGCGGTCAAAACCTTCTCGCAGGTCCGCAATGATGTCTGAGAGGTCAGTCTTCGTAGGGAGTGCAGAGATCAACCTCTCCAATCGGAGTATCGCCTCCATAGAGTCTGGAGGATGTGCAGAAGGCGAAGGCCCGGCCGCCATTTTAGCTGTCACCTCGTGCGGAGTATGCGGCGGGGTAGGTCAAGTAAAAGCATCCAGCGGGCCCGTTCGGCAGTTGGATCGGTGCGTGGGCGTCTTAGGGGTGTTCAGCTTCCCTCTACCTCGGACCATGACCCAGCAAGGGGCTGAAGAGCGTAGGGATGTCGGAGGGGGCTCAGCTCAGCTAACATGCGGCCATCTTGGTCAGAGGTCAGGACACGCCCCCCAAATTAAAGTTTTTACATTTTTTAACTATCTCAGAATAACAATTTCTGTGCAAAACTTCTATTTCACCATATATTTAATTGTTCACTTTACATCCCATGTTTCAAATAAATGTGATGATAAATTTTTTCAACAAAGATCGCTTGGTAGTGAAGAAGTTAAACCTGTTGAATTGAAACACCGAAAATCAGGTTATTTTGCCAGAATTTCAGTGCAATTCAGCGCTCTGTGAATAGAAAGGACAATAGTCTTCTATGTTACAATTTTAGTGCCGCTGAATGTTGCGGAATTGTGGCGAATTGCACCACATTTTCAGTGTCAAATTGCCTGTATTTCGCAAATTGAAAGCTTAGACGAATTGCCCTGAAATTGCACCGAATGGTGGAATTCACAGTCCGGTGCAATTCAGAGCCTATTTGTTGATTAGTGAATAACCACTCAATTTTTTTTTGCCATAAAAACTATTATCAAACAATTTATTTGAAGCATGGCATATGTAATTAGCACTTAAAAATACTGGATAAAATTGAATTAAATAAATGTGCGATTTTTTTTTCATTTTGTTGTTTAAACTTTACAGAAATAATGTTGGGGTGAAAAGCTGCAGATGGTGTCCCTTATTGCACACTTATTAAAACAAGGTTTGTATTATCAGCAAACAGACGGAAATGTCCTTTGCGTCAAATACAATAATTACAAAAAAGATAGATAATAAAAATGGTTCAGATATCCTGCTTATGGGCAGGGCCGGTGCTTCCACTAGGCAAGCTAGGCAACCGCCTAGGGCGCACTGCCACCTAGGGGCGCAGCCGGCCCAAACCCAGGTTCCAATATTCTACCCCTTCCTCATCATTTGCTTGTTTGGCCGGCAGTGGCGGCTCGCAAAGCAGACCCCTGCTAGCGGCGCAGAAGGTGGGAGTCTTATGGTGACGCGCAGGTGCCACCAGATGACGTGTGGGCACCACATGAGGCAGATGAAAGAAAGAAAGAGGCACAGAAGAAAGAGGCACAGAGGAAATCGAGAAAAGAAAGAGGCACAGAGGAAAGGAAGAAAAGAAAGGGGCGAAAGAAAGGGGGCACAGACCTATCCCGGGCCCAACCAGCGGAGGAGTAAGGTGGGCACCGAACGACCATGTGTGTCGACGTCAAAATGGATGCAAAATGGGCTGCACTGGCTCTGCTTATGGGGATTATCTATACTCCAGATTCCACAAGTTACATATAGGTTGCTCGAATTTAACTAAACTGCTAACAGCTTCTGCTGACTGATCATTGAATTATGTCTTTATCTTCCAGGTTGTTCTGATTTTCTTCTATGGGGTAGATGCTCAGCTGAGGTTTACTCTCTATATTCTCTCTTGTATAGACCTCAGACGTGTTTCTGGAATGTCCATTTTCTCTAATTTCTGCTCCCAAGGCTCCTTAATGCATTTACTTATAATGATTTCCATCTCTTCAGTTTAACCTCCGGTGAGCAACTTGAAAAACGCTAGTACAGGCATAAATTGTGGAATTGTTGCTTAATATCCCAGAAACAATTTGCTTTTGAGGAATTCGTCTGCATGTCGTGATGGGAAAAGTAAGGCGAGGCCGTGTTATAAAACAGTAGGTATACAGGATTATGTAAAAAGAAAAAAACAGGGTGTTCTGAGGAAAAAAAAATATTATTAATCTCTAGAAGGCCATTAAAGTGTTCTGTGCAAAACAGATTAATATTGCACAGGGAAGAGGACAAAGAAAAGTTTAACACAAAGGGTTTTCACTGACCATCAATACCGTATGGAAAAAATGATGGTTTTACTGTGGCAAACTTGGGGGAACTGCAGTGGATCAACCACGATGAAACCACAGTCAGTTTATTAGGGAACTGCTACCATAGTTCACCATTCTTTCCACCACAGTTTCTGCCAATGGTATTTAGGATAGATTTCATTGTAGTTTCCACTGTTTTTTCTACCAACATTATTCACCACAGTTTCTACCATTGTTTTGATGTTGCCTAGCATTGCTTTTACTGTAGTTTCCATGGGAGTTCAGTGAGATCACCACTTTAACCCCTTCACTACCAAGGCAAGGGATTTTTCAGAAAACAATGTTTTTTTTGTTTGCTGTAAAATCATTTTTATCTCTTTCACTGCTGAGCCGTTTAACCTCTGCTCTTTGCTTCATCCCCCACATCCAGTCTCTTTCCTCCTCCTGCCGAGACCAACTACGTAATATTTCCAGAATTCGGCCATTTCTTACCGCTGACACCACAAAACAACTAATCCATGCCCTGGTAATCTCCCGATTTGACTATTGCAATAATCTCTTATCTGGCCTCCCCCTCTCCCCCCTACAATCCATCCTGAACACCTCTGCCAGGCTAATCCACCTCACCCGCCGCTCTGTCTCTGCCGCTCCCCTCTGTGAGTCCCTTCACTGGCTCCCCATCCACTGCAGAATTATATTTAAAATCCTTACCCTGACCTACAAAGCTCTCACTAACTCAGCTCCCCACTACCTGTCCTCACTAATCACCAAATACACCCCAGCCCGCTCCCTAAGATCAAACAGTGACCTACACCTAGCTTCCCCCCGCATCACCTCTTCCCATGATAGACTGCAGGATTTCTCACGCGCAGCCCCCATTCTCTGGAACGCTCTCCCTCGTACAGTCAGACTTTCCCCTAATTTCTCTTCCTTCAAATGTTCCTTAAAACATTCCTATTTATGGAAGCCTACCACCCAACTCACTGACGCAACCATCAATCACTCTCCCCTTGCAGTCCCTCTCCTCCTGTTTCCAACCCCAACCCTTCTAGATTGTGAGTTCCTACGGAAATAGGGCCCTCATCTCCTACTGTACTGTTTGTCAAACGTTGTTCAATGCATTGTAACCCTGTCTATACTGTGCCTATTGTACAGCAATGCGGAATATGCCGGCGCTTTATAAATAAAGAATAATAATAAAATAATAATAATAACCGCATCTACAGAGCTAATTTTGACTGTTTTGTGCTCATCATGTTTAAACGAGACGTGAAGTCATGTTTTATTGTAGGACCCAGACAAATTATATATCCTTATTTTCATCAGTCTTGGCAGATTCATAATATATCATTATTATATGTATAGGTCATGTCTTGTCAGAATTCAATAGCAAAAATGTATTTCCATTCAGATTTCAATAATTTACAGTTTGTAAAAAAATGTTTTTCACATTTTATCATTCTAACATATGTGATTATATATTCTATGGCAGGGCTCAAAATTTCCTCTCACCTACTCGCATTTGGCGAGTGGAAATTAAGTGAGGGCGAGTGAAAATGCAGACACAGGCAGCACAATAAATTATTTCGTGCTGATGTATCTGGGGCCTGATGTCTGGGTATTAATGTTATTTTTGTAACTTTAATCTAAATAAAAGCTTTAACAGTGTAATTTCATAAGATATTTTAAGGGAGCGTGTTTAGGGGCAGAGTTAAGGGCGGGGTAGTGGTTAGATAGAGCAACTGGTGGCGAGTAACTCTTCTGGCCTGGTTAGTAGTTTGGGACTTGAAATTTTGAGCCCTGTTCTATGGGGCTGTCTTTTAAAAAAAAATAGAAATGAGAACCTTTTACTGTATTTTTCTGAGAAAATACACGATTTTTAACCCTTTCGCTGCTGAGGCTTTTCACACCTCTGTGCTGAGGTCATTTTTACTGGTTTCGCTCATCATGTTTAACTGCGTTTTGTAGCCATATTTTGATATATGACACAGACATATTATATATCGTTCTTTCCGGCAGACTCCACAGATTCATAATATGTCATTATTATATGTATACGTTATGCCATGTCTGTATATTATAACAAAAAATGCAATAAAATTAGAATTTTCAATAATTTATTATGTGTAAAGTGTTTTTTTTCACATTTTAACATGCGATCATTTGCAGTTATATTTTGTATGGGGTGCGCTTGTTAAAAAAATTAGAAATGGGGACCCGTTACATTTTTTTTTGGGGAAAATGTCGCTATTTTTAACAAACGCACCGCATACAAAAATCGTTAGTGCAGCATTATTGTTCACATTATAATTGAAATGGGAACAATATTGCTGCATTAACAAAACAAAACAAAAAAACTTGTTTATTTTTATATTTTTTAGAATTTTTTTTAAATATATATGTTTTTATTTTTAATTTTTATTTTTTCTTAAAAACTTTTTTCATTATCATGTTTGATATCGTTGGAAAGGCCATGCTCTGGCCGATCCAACGATGTCAAACATTAACCCCTAGCTGCCACGGATCAGGAGATAGGGGGTTCATTGGAACCCCCTATCTCCACCATTGGTGGCAGCTAGGGTTAACTCTAGGACTGGCGTCATCGTGCTATGCACGGCAGTGTGCTATGCACGGCAGTGTTATTGTTAATTTTAACCTGACAAATGGACAATGCCATTGCTTTGGAACAAAAAAATTGAAGATTTTATTGATATGTTTATTTTATTTCTATACATAACCTGGTTTCTCTGGCCTTTCCAACAACACCAAACATGACCCATTAGCTCCCATGGATTAGGAGATACAGAGGACCCTTGTACCTCCACCATAGGGATTGCTCAAACATAGGGATTGCTAGGGAAGTTGTCCCTTTCTAACATCATCGCACCAAAGCACTATGATGTCAGTGGGCAGGGGAGGCCCCAGAGTAAGGGCTGACATCCAAGATGTCAGCCCCCTTCGGGAGAAGTCTGCGATCGGCGCCAGATTGGTGCTGGACTGCAGTATTGGGACGAAACGCTGAGCGAGTGTTCCACACCCTAGCGGAGGATTTGCTCAGCGCATTGTCTGACATTCAGGGGTTAAGAGGAACATCGTTGGAAAGGTCAAACTGTGACTTTCTGGTGATACCTCTCTTGTCTTCCTAGCCCATCTGCTTGAGGAGATAAGGGGTCCAAAGGAATTCAGAGACAGTCATTCAGAGACATTCCCCAGCTAAATCAAAAAGGGTTAGCACCTAGGGCTTCATGCCAAAAATCCTAAAACTTTAGGGCATGTTCTGCAGCGCAAAAGCAAATGCATTTTCTTTGCAATAATCAAAATTTAATTGCATTGCTCCTGTATAGTACCATATCAATTACACTCGCTATCGGGGCACCAGGAGGACCCTTGCAGATGGAGTCAATCTTGGTAGTGAAGAAGGTAACATCACAGAAGTATATTTCCAGGTGTTCCAAACAGTGATAAAATAACACTAAATGAAGACGAGCCACGGTTTGCTCAATTTATGGAAGAATAATGGTGGTACTCTCCGTCAGTGTTGTGTCCTGGTGGTAACCTTTGTTTGCAACTGCTTCACCTGCCATTGTTAAATATTAGGGGTTATTCAGAGAGGTCCGAAATGTCGCTGAAAAATCTCATTTTTTGCCCTCTCCCACAACTCAAATTAGCACGGATTTACCCTACGGGCCAAGCATCAAACTGCAACTGGTCATGCCTAGCTCCTGCTGAAGAGGGTCCAATAAACCCGAAACAGCACTGTCCAGAAGTGGCTTTGACCAGTTGCATAAACATGATCTCTGCTAAAAAAATCGATCTAGTATGGCATAGCATTGATTGGAGGGTTCTGTGTGAAAGCAGACCCAGGATGCAAAAAAGTGAGGCAGATGTCATTTGCATATCTTACCCAGAGTTCCGTGCTGCATTTGGGAAATGTAGCACAGGAGTTCTGTGATGCAGTTCTTTGAATTGCTGTGATGTGCAAATGGCCTCTGCAATAATAAACTTTACTAGTTTATGCGTGGAGGCTTTTTATCTAATTTTCTGCCCTCCACCACAACCCTAATAAGTGTGTGTATATATATATATATATATTTTATAAAATAAGCAAACCCCTAAATATAATCGGCAATCATTCAAAGAAAAAATGTGTAACCATATTAGATGAGTTAACTTGAGGCCGTTCTCTGAATGCGTTCTGCACTCGAGTGACCTGTTCATGTCATTGTGCGTTTTAGGGAATAAGAACACAAGGCTGGAAATGTTTTATTAGCAGACTTTGATCCTGTCTTCCTCAGGCACATGATTGCATTAAACCTGGCATGCTGCTAAACTAACCTGATTTACCACCATTACCCTGCAGCAGAGAAGGAGCCTCAATCTATTTGCCTGTCTGGATTCATTGTCTGGACTGACAACATTGTAGCATCATCCAGCGCATATTGGGTGGGATATGTCAGTGTGTTTCAAGTAGGATAATGTTCCGTAACATGACTGAGTCTCGGAGCCGCTGTAGGGATCTCCATCCTGTGCAGCATGATTGTCTAACTGCTGTCCCAGTAGCAGCTTGAGACTGTCAAGGATTACACTTCATCCCCTGCTTGAAAAATCAATTCATTCTCCAATGTCAGGGAAATAAAAGAGCAACTTTACAGAAAAGTTGGGTTACGAGAGATAGTTTTAGGATGAAATGCTCTTAAAGTTACACAAGGCCAGTGGCCTATTGCTATGAATTGGTGGCTGCTGCTCAGAAAAATAGAGAATTGCTACAGGTGGTGGCATGAGTATGATTTTAGTGGCAATTCTTTATTATATTAATTAATATGATACTATCATCATCATTTATATGGCACCAACAGTTTCCGCATCACATTACAATAAAGGAATCACTTAGGCTAGGGTCAGACGAAAGCATTTTTCCCCGCGAACGTGAAAAAGTGCGTCCGAACGCATTGACGTATTTTTTCACAGAATGCGCAAAAACGGTCAGACGACGCGCATTTTCGGGCTTGATTTTGTACGGATCGTCAATAAAACTCTTTTTGCGTCTGGACGTTATGTAGGCTGGACATTAGCAGCGTCTGACATCTCCTAATCACGCAAACACGCCGCTATGCCGCAGCTGCGCACTCAGTACGTCAGTACTAGCGGTTCAGCGTTCTCAGAAAAATGCGTTCAAATTCCACTTGCGTTGCACGGCCGGACTTTTGTGCGGCCGTACATCGTATATTGGCCGTCATTGCCGGTCATCTGCTGCTAGTGCGGCCGTAATTATGTGCGCCAGAACGCACGTTAAAAGTGCGCTGGTCTGACCCCAGCCTTAGGAATCAGAGACAAGAGATGTATAGGGCCCTGCTCAGAGGAGCTTATGCTCTAGAGCACTGGTTCCCATTCCTGGGCCTCAAGTCCCCCTAACAGGTCAGGTTTTCCAGATATCTGAAGCGCAGCACAGGTGATATGAATTGCTGCTCAGTGATTGCAGGATTCAGTCTACATTTCCCCAAGGTGATCTGTAAAATCCTGGCCTGTTATTGGTCTCTGAGGACAGGTTTTGGAGACACTGATCTATAGAACTGAGGTTAATGGGGGAGTCTAGGAATGACAGAGAAATCTGTGGAGGAGAAATGGGATAGAAATTCATGTTAGCAACTTGGGTCTATAATTCCCTCCCTCAAACTTTAATTTTGGCAGCACATGGGTGTTTTAACAAGCAGGGGACGTGAGTGTTGAAAGGTTAAATCTGGGGGATATGAGAAGAGTGAATATAGATTTAAATTGTGACTCCATAGATTAGTATTCATTTGGAAAGGGAATCAGTCTAGAACAGGGATTTTAAGGAACCTGAGAAATGGATTAGGCCACCATTAGGGCAGTAGTTATTAAAACATATGTTAAAAGGTTACTGCAGGTTTCACAGGGCATTAAAACTGATGGATGAACCGAATCCTTTAGGGAGGTAACATGTAATCGTGTTATGGGCGCAATAAGTGAGGGTAGGGTTTGAGATACAGCAGAGGAGGAACATATTAAATTACACATAGATTGGTTTCTCCACCTCTGCTCCCCTAATGCAATGCACAGCTGAATGCGGTAACCACATGCAGGTGCTGGCTGTCAGCAGAGATCACTTAGCCTTTATCAAATTAGTTGAAGAGGTATGTAATTGATGGCGCTTGAGGTTATCTGTGGGAAAGCATGATTTCATTTACGGAGGAGGATATGTTATTTGTATCTCAACTTTTCCACTAACAGGACCATAAGCAGAGAACTGTCAGTATACCGTATTTAATCCAGAATTTTCAATTCATGAAAACAATTCTTTATTCCTGCTATTCTGTCTGACATCACGATTTTTGTGGGATTGTTGTAGTTCGCTGTATATGTTTCTGGAAACCCTATAACTTCTAGGAGGCCTGAGTGTCATGCGGCACAGCCTATGCCTGGTCATAGGGTCTGGACACGTTGAGAACTGGGAATAAAGTCAGGAAGGTCAGGGCAACTGGGAGGATTGAGAATCATTTGCAAATTCTCCAAAAACCAAGGCGATCCACCTAATAGTTTGGACATACAACACCACAGACGGTTTTCTGGTATCTCAAATGGTACATTCTGTTGATATACAGGTCAAAAACGTTTGACAGGTCAACCTGAAAGTATGGTACCGATGGCTTTCCATATGCATAAAGGTACCTGAATACCTGTAATGGACAAAGCGAAACGAAGTAATATGTGTAGGCAGAAGATTTCCTTCTGGAACAAGTCACCTGTTTAGCCAGTTGATAGTAGTCATTATATTGATATGAACTGAGACGTCTTGGTAAAACAGGCAATAAAGAATGTGATGCAGTCAATGCCACAGAAAGGAAGAAAGTCCATGATGAATGCTGTTGTCCAGTGACTGGAGACTTATTGACATGCACTGCTTGGCAAAAAAAGTCCCACACTCTAATATTTAGTTGGAACAACTTTTGCTTTGATTACGGCACATATTCGTCATGTCATCGTTTTGATAAGCTCATGCAATGTCACAACATTTCTTTCCATCCAGAGTTGCATTAATTTGTCTCCAGGATCTTGTGTTGATGATGGGAGAGTCGGACGCTGAGTAAAGTCTTCTCCAGCACATTATCCCAAATATTCTCCATGGGGTTAAGGTCTGGACTGTGTCGTGTCCAATCCATGTGTGAAAATGATGTCCCCTGCTCCCTGACCCACTCTTGCACAATTTTGAGCCCGATGAATCCTGGCATTATCATCTTGGAATATGCCCGCTGCGCCATTAGGGAAGAAAAAATCCATTGATGGAAAAGCCTGCTCTTTCGGTATATTCAGGGATTCAGCTAACCATGGGCTTGATCACAACCTGCACGTTAAAGGCGAGATGCAAAGGAAAAATGTTTGCGTCCGCTGTTTTCCATTTTTTCGACTCGCCTTTAACATTCATATTACAAGCGAGCCCCGTTGCCAGCAGCTCAAGTCGTAATACTGGGAAGTCGCAGGGTGACGCTAAACGCTGCTGGTTTAATCTACTCCAGGAGTCCATAGGACTCCATGGAGATGGACAGGATCTCGTGCTAGCCCTGCAAGAGCTCACACGAATAAGATCTGGCTGCGGCGGTGGAGGGATACGCGGAGGTCTCAGTATACCTCCGTGTCATGCCTGCTGTCTGCTCCTGCTGCAGTTAGATTTCCTGACCTGAGAGGGCTCCGCTCTCGACAACTATCCTGTTACTTCTGCACCTGGTCATATACCCAGGAGGGCTTAAATAACAGCAACTGACAGTGCCCTGCCGTGATTTCCAGTCGACTACTCAGCAGGGCCGAATTTATAAATAGGCAAAGAAGGCATGTGCCTACAGGTGCCTGCCACAAGGGCGTGTCTTGCTCTGTAAATTAGTTTTTTTTACAATTTACAATCATTTAGACCAGGGGTGGGCAATTACGGCCCTCCAGATGTTTTGAAACTACATTTCCCGTGATGCTCGGCTGCTCATTAGGTTTGTAGAGCCTCAAGGGAAATGTAGTTTCAAATCATCTGGAGGACCGTAATTGCCCACCCCCGATCTAGACCACTGTATCTTTGGAGCCCTAAGTGCTAGAGGCACATATGAGGTATCATTGGAAAGGCCAGATTATGGCCATTCCAGTGATACCAACGTAACAGGTTAGATTTATGTAAAAATAAAATATATAAAGTGGACAGTGATGCTGTGTTAAGTCACCTTCTCATTTCCCACACTGTCAGCGAGTGTGGTGCTGTCAATGCAACGCATTGTTTAATCAACAACCTAGACCATGGAAATGCAGTGAGGTGAGACAGAGGGATTTTGGAACCTGAATCTCTGAATTGTACACTGCACAAGGTTAAGGGAGATGTCTTTGGAAAGGTCAGAGTCTGGTCTTTACAATGATACCAAACATGACCATGTAATGTTGAAAAATAAAAGATTGGAAAATAGTAAATGCTAAATATTTTTTTTTCACTGTTCTACGCAGAGGCAATATATGCTTTTACATATAAAAGAAACAATGCCACTGCACTAACTCAAATAAGGCAACATATTCTGCCCCTTCTATTAATTTGAGCGCAGAGAAACAGTTTTTCAGTTTTTAAAATGTCGGTTTTTTTTATTTGTACCAAAATGAAAATTTAAAACGTCTTTTTGGCGTGTTTCCTTTTTTTTGTTGGGGTGGGGGAAGTAGGGGTGCTCCACATTTCAGTGCCTACAGGCTCCTGAGATGCAAATCCGGCCCTGCCCCGCAGCGTGTTCCTGTATAGGTATTCTCTGTTCTTACTTTTGCTCTTGTCCCTGTCTGTTTTATTTTGATTCTGTGTGCCGAACCCTGGCTTTGTGTTTGTACTGTGATCTTTCTCTCAGTACTCTTCTCTACTTCTATGTATTGTCCTTGTTCATATGCTCTGGTCAGCTCAGATCTGGCCATTCTAAGGACCGGCCTGTCAGACTAGGGGTTTCCACGCTTAACTGAGTTTTGTCTGTGTCCTGGGTTACTCGCTATCCGTGACATTTTGCCCAAGGAACTAAGATGCGGTGGATAGCGCCACTCATGCCACGAGGGATCTGATGTGAGTATGGGATTGTTTGGTGGGTTAAGTTTTGTGTGTAATCTGATTGTGCTGAAGCATAATCGTATAACACCAGGGTCTAAGAAATGTTATTCTTTTCAGAATAACGTCAGACACAGATGGAGAATGGGTTGGTTGGAATAGCTTGTTCTCCATCTGCTGCGCCACATTAGCTTCTCCCATATAACGTATAGGAGACACTAATGTACAGTAACCTGGCACAGCATCCAAGACACAAGCTCAGCTTGCATCTCGGACGGGTAAAAAAATAAGGGGTTTGGGTCGAAATCCCTACAACCAGGTTCCCTAATGCCAAAATCCCAACAGCCAAGTTCCCTACACAGACAACTCCCTGACGGCCAACTTCCAGACATCCAAAATCCCAGTGGCTAACACTAACCCTACTCCCTAACCCCCTAAACCTAGCCCTAACCCCCCTAAACCTAGCCCTAACCCCTAAGCCTAACTCCCTAAGGGTTAGGATGTTAGTATGAGGGTTAGTCGCTGGGATTTTGGATTTCTGGAAGTTGGCCGTGTAGGGAACTTGGTATGTCCGGCACTTGTTCTGTCTGGAAGTTGGCCGTCGGGATGTTGGCATTAGGGAACCTGGCTGTAGGGATTCTGTCCGGCACTCAAAAATAAGCACAACGTTTGAGCCGTTATGCTGCATGACTTGAGCAATGTGCTTTGCGTCCAGGCCCCTCATTTTTTGGGCACATAATGTTGCTGAACCAACTTCATCTTACCAACTGAGGCAACTCAATATCATAACAGGCTTGTACGGTAGGTGGTTTTATGTTATGGCGAGGCAGTGTAAATTGAACAATGTCAAGAATATTCAATACATCTAGGACTCGTCACCATTTTTAAAGCCATAAAATCATGTATAGTGTGCACAGAAGTCTCATGGAACTCTATTATATATAAAAAAGCAACATTTACCAACACTTCTTAATTTGAACCCAGTAGAGAAGAGAGTAGGGTTTTGTTTCCACACACTTGAGATAGGAGTTGCTGTGACCATCAATTTTTGCAGTTAATCATGTTCTGGCAGTGAATTTCGTGGATAACAATCAGACTATAGTAGAAGGTTGGTTTGATGGTTGTATATAATAGCACCATTGTGTTGGAGCGATAGTAAAAAATCTAAACAAAGGCAAAGAGGTTTTTAGAACATTTCTGCCAATTGTATGTTTTATTGAGGAAAGGAATGTGCCTCAGGCATATCTACAAGGGGCATAGTTGGTCCCTGCTATGCTTTATATAAGGAGGTGGTGGGAAACTAGACATTTACTCTGAAGATATAGAACATATAAAAAAAATTAAATGAATATACATTTTGGAGGTAGGAAGGCCATATCAATAGCTAGACCATATACAGCCACAAACTGGAAATAGCAATCTTTTGGTGGGCAAGCCTGATGATCAAACTCATGAATTGTACTCATGAAAAGTTATTAAAATATACAAGGATACAGTGGTATAAATAGGATGACCATAGACAATATCTTAAGTTCTCGACCATAGCTGAAATATAAAGAAACATGGATAAGACAGAGGGAATAAATTAAATAAATAAATACAATAACAACTGTCATGAGAAAACATATTATTTCTATTGACCTGCGTTTAACACGGCAAGATCTAGAATGAAGTAAGTCCGAGAAAATGAAAGGCAAATGCGAGACAGTTGGACATAATGAAAATGCATTAATAGGTAACTTGGAAGACAGAGTTAGACAATGTCACTATTAGGAATGCAACTATTAAACTAATGTTTCCATCCAGAAGTTGATAAAGAGGATATCTTGTTGCCAAAAAGATGTCAATCTCTCCACACGTCTCCGAATATAACTTGGGGATTTTCCAAACACGTTGACATTGAAGAAGTAACTCATAAACATCGCATAGATTGTTTTCAATACAGAGTTGCATATTTCATCCTGCTCTTTTAAAGAGAAACCCTGCTAGACCCCAAAAATTATGGATGTAGAAAGGTTTATTTTGAATCACTCCCCCGTTTTTATTTTATTTCTAACGCGGAGGAGGTACCTGTGGAATGTACAAACATGGGAACATGACCCAGATATTAATAAAATGATGACATTTAGTTCTCAGATGGAATCAGAAGATCGTTGCACCTGCACTGACTAAACCGAATAGCATTCGGAGCAAAAAGGCTCAGCGTTATGACGGAAAGCACAAAGATTACTGATACTCAATGAAGATGCGGAGTAATTTGATATATTGAAGGACATTGGAACGTTATGAGATCGGATACATGTTATTGCAATATAAAAAATCTCCTATTGGTATTCCAATTTTATTATATTTATATTATATATACTGTACTATTGGGTGTATTACACAGGAATTACCCAATAATATCTGAGTCTAAAGAAGAGCAGAATAAAATGAATGCACATTTTAAAACAAGGAAACAAAGAAATACTATGTTGCTGCATAACTTTATATCTAAGGAAACTGTTTAGTATTAGAGTAGGGGATTAGGCTAAACGTTTAACTTGAGTAGTCTTTAATATTTTAAGGAATTCAGGTTACAGTTAGGGATTAGAATCGGGGCATGTTTCATTTTGGGGCGTCATATGGTTAGCAGATTTAATTAAAAAAATCTTAGGG
Source organism: Leptobrachium leishanense (assembly GCA_009667805.1). NCBI lineage: Eukaryota > Metazoa > Chordata > Amphibia > Anura > Megophryidae > Leptobrachium > Leptobrachium leishanense. Next base: position 70,726,336 of record CM019066.1, read on the forward strand.
CTAGTTTTTGAGGATAAACATCATCAGAGCTGTTGCAAACTTAGCAGAACCATTGACGTTATTGATTTACTACATCTACAACATCTCTGGGTAAGCTTGCACCTGACTTGGAAGCTAACCCTTGGTTTTAAAGGCCTCATGTTCACAGTCAACCCTTGGACTATTCAACCTATGACAACCCACACCAGAAAGGACTTGATTGTCAGCACTGAGTTGGGGATTCACCTACAGGGTTATTCAGATAAAGGTGAAACTCAGGAGAACTGGCAGGAGAAGAGAACAATTTATACCAAACAGCCGATTTGGAAAGTGAGATAAATGGGAGAATATTTCTGGGTTGGCTATTTTGACCTAGAATTTTCAAGTCTCCAGTCATTCTCCTTAGTTTCACCTTTCTCTGAATAACCCTGATAGTAAGTGGCTGTATATTGGCAGTCGACAGATGGACATACCTATACTTCATGGAGCACCATGCCAGCAACTCAGATCCAAAGTTAAAGAGATATAGGATATAAGTCCCAAACAAACAAGAGATAGACGAGGGAGCTAAGGGAGCAATATAGAGATAAATGGAGGCAAAGCAAGGTACACAAATGAAGAGAGTGTGATGCAGAGAAACAAATTGGATAGGGATTAAATAAGAATGAGAGCTTTAAAGAAAAGAGAGTGAGAGGAAATATTTAAGGGTAAATATCTTATGGTTGAGGATAGATGGTGAGTGATCCATTAGGTTTAAGAGGCGATGGCTAGAAAGAGCCAGTGGGGTAATGGGCGATAAGAGAGACATTAGATGGTGGTGAATATGGTTCAAGAGTTTTTAAGACGTAAATGATATATTGACAAATGCAGAGAAATTGGACAAGATGAAATTAGGGCATCCGCCAATATTTATGTTATTAACAAACACGCTGCTTCCCCCAGCAGTTCCCTCATCCTAGAACCTCAGATCCAGGACCAGCACCTTACTTGCAATACCGCAATACAAAAAGAAAATGTCTCGATCCTCATTTTCCTACAGAGCACCACAAATATGGAATAACCTCCCAGACACCGTCAAATCTTCCCCCAGTCTAAAGTCCCTTAAGACTTCCCTATTAACATACCTCAATACAAAATGCACCTGTAAACATGTAACATAATGACTACATTTCCTCCATATTTATTTTTCTGTTAATCTGTATATTTGGTCTTGTGTTTAATATCTTGCATTTTACTATTTTGTATTTCTGTAACCAATCAATGTTCTCGAACACAGGACATACTTGAAAACGAGAGAAATCTCAATGTATCCTTCCTGGTAAAATCCTTTATAAATAAATAAATATATATAAAAATGAGACACATTTGACAGAGTGAATATTTCTTTAGTCGATTATTTCTTTTTATACATTGAAAATGATGCAGGGGTGAGCACCATGCCTACGTCTTGAAGGGGCATCCTCACTTTCATTGTGTTTCGAATTGTCCCATTATGCTTAGTCATGAAAATTAGTCCCAGAAACTTCCTTGATCTATTTGACACAAAACTAGTGAACGCAGGGATACATCACAACTGAGTTATAAATGGAAAGCACAAAAAGCACAAGCCTTTTTCTCTCTCGTTACTAACAGCTTTATGCCGACCCAGTCACTGTATTAGTGGCTCAAGTTGGAATAATAGTGTGCTGATCGTAAAGACCAGCAGTGGTGCCATGTGCCACCACTGGTATTGGCTCCTGCAGTACATTGAACCAAGCGTGCTCCTGCAGGCCATTCAACTGCGTCAGAAGAACCATGGATGGATACTAGGAACTATACACACAAGGGTCACTTTATTAGGTACACCTTGCTAGAATCGGGTTAGACCCCATTTTGCCTTCAGAACTGCCTTAATTCTTCGAGGCATAGATTCAACATGGTGCTGGAAACATTCCTCAGATATTTTGGTCCATATTTACATGATAGCATCACGCAGATGCTGCATATTTGTCGGCTGCACATCCATGAAGCGAATCTCCGTTCCACCACATCCTAAAGGTGCGCTATTGGATTGAGAACTGGTGACTGTGGAGTCCATTGGAGTACAGTGAACTCATGGTCGTGTTCAAGAAAACAGTTTGAGATGATTTGAGCTTTGTGACATGGTGCATTATCCTGCGAGAAGTAACCATCAGAAAATGGGTACACTGTGATCATAAAGGAATGAACATGGTCAGCAACAATACTCAGGTAGGCCGTAGCATTTAAACGGTGCTCAACTGGTACTAAGGGTCCCAAAGTGTGCCAAGAAAATATCCCCCACACCATTACACCATCACCACTAGCCTGGATCTTTGATACAAGCCAGGATGGATCCATGTTTTCGTGTTGTTTACACCAAATTCTGACCCTACCATCTGAATGTCACAGCTGAAATCGAGACCCATCAGACCAGGCAATGTTTTTCCAATTTTCCATTGTCCAATTTTGGTGAGCCTGTGCGAAATGTAGCTCAGTTTCCTGTTCTTAGCTGACAGGAGTGGCACCTGGTGTGGTCTTCTGCTGCTTTAGCCCATCTGCTTCAAGGTTCAACGTGTTGCATTCAGAGATGGTATTCTGCATACCTTGGTTGTAACGAGTGGTTATTTGAGTTACTGTTGCCTTTCTATCATTTCGGACCAGTCTGCCCATTCTCCTCTGACATCAACAAGGTATCTTCGTTCACACAACTGCCGCTCACTGGATATTTTCTCTTTTACGGACCATTCTCTGTAAACCCTACAGATGGTTGTGCATGAAAATCCCAGTAGATCAGCCGTTTTTCAAATACTCAGACCAGCCTGCCTGGTACCAACAACCATGACACGTTCAAAGTCACTTATATCTCCTTTCTTCCCCCATTCTGATGCTCAGTTTGAACTTCAGAAAGTCATCTTCACCACATCTAGATGCCTAAATGCATGATTGCTGATTAGCAATTTATGTTAACAAGCAATTGAACAAGTCTAGCTAATAAAGTGGCTGGTGAGTGTATGTTCCCAGTCTTTTGATGCACATGGGCAGAGGATGCAGTGGACCTTGTTGTCCTCTGTACCATGGGATTAGGTCCACACTTTCAATATCACATGTATACTTAATGTTAAAAAATGTAAATGTTCTACCAAGGAAATGCTGACCACTCCACATATTTCCGGTGCCTATCTCTGTAGAAAATCAGTTCTAATGGATTTCAGGGAAATTTACTGTTGTATGTTTCATGTTAGCATGTCTCCTACATCCCTTGATATGATCAGGCAGCAATGGACTATGAAACACACTTTCCGGTATTTAAAACAAACTATATAAAAATCAGATGGTTTCGGCACGATGCTTTATGAGCTGCATTCTTCCTACTCGATGTTTCATCTGTCATGGTAATGGTATGCTTATGTGGACTGAGGAAAATTTCAAATTGCAATGTGTACATATAAGTAAGGGATTAATGCCAAACGTTTGCTCATCAGAATATTATGTTGGAAGAGCCTAAGCTTAATTAAAGTGATGAGCTGGGAATTTTTAAAATTAACAAGGTGACACAAAGCTGCAACGGAGAGGTTGCTAAATGTCAACGGACTGAGCACTTGAATTCGGATCCTGACATTCCCTCTTCGATTCAATAGTAATGTGTAGAGCCAGCTCACATGTCTACGGGTAATGAACTGTGCTCGGTGTAGACGAGATGTCCCAGAAGGTTAAAGCTTGGACATTGGATCCAACTTCTGAGTTACGCTAAACAGTCTGAGTGTAAATATATACACAATTTGGTTGTGTTTGTGGCATCCTTAAAAATAATGATTCTGGATACTTAAAATAATGTGAGGAAAATAATGAACATATACCAAAATACCACAAATTCTACTAATTATTTATGAATAGTTATAATAATTGAAGGAATAAAACCCAAATCACAATTGAAAGAGATGACTGCGAGTCTCAAACTACTGAGACAGAAAATCACGAAAAGAGGACATGGGTACAAATTAAAAAAATGGAGGTGCCATCAGCCACTTCACCACCTCATTATGTGCATCCTCAAGGTGTTTGCCAAGAATAGGCTCTATTCCATAGTTGGCGCTAATATTAACACATCGCTATGTAAGCGTTAGTGCATCGTTTTTTGCACTAGCTTCTGCGACCTTACTGCACTTCGCCCATCTTTGTTATAAACATGGGGAGTGCAAACATACATTAGCATTTCCATAAGTAAGGCATTACATAGTGCTAGCGCTAATTACTGCAGGGACATGCAAGCCATAATATTAGCAACTTCTAAAAGCTGGTGCTAAATGATTCTGCAAATGCAAAATCATATAACATTCCCTAACCCCCCCCCGATAAATCCAATACTCACCTCTCATCCCACTGAGAGAACTGTAGCACAATCCACCACTACTCCCCATTCCCAGTCTCCCTCTGTGATCACTTTGCCGCACTGCGCAATCTCGCACAGGGCTCGCTTCACGGAAACGCAAACCTCCATGGAGTCCTATGGATTCCAGGAGGTGGTACTCGCAGCAGCGTGGAAGCGCTACTGCGAGTATCCCAGCGGTTAGCACTGTGTTTCGGGGCAAAGTGCCGAGCCAGAGCCTGCTCCGTGAACTAAGGAAAAGGGCCCAATGTGTGGATTATCAACTTACTGACCCACCAACCAAGTATCCCTGATGAAGTCTCTGATTCCATAAAGACGAAACGCGTTGGAATGTGTTCCAACTTTTATTTTGTAATGTGTTATTAAATTTCTTTAAAACTCCAAGAGCCCTGGCTTGTAATTTATGAAATAGCCATTTCAGCCCTGGAATCACCATTTGGCGATTATCCTGGAAGGAGGCAATGGTGGTGTCCCTTGATGATGGACTCTAGGAGGTGATCAACTCCCATTACAACCAGGAGGGGTAACAAAGTACCTGCTATGTGCCTACATTGTATTTACATCTTGTGAGTGTTATTCTAGCGGGGCTCGTTTGTTTTATACCTTTATCTGCAGTCTGCACTATGAATGTGTAATTTATTTTACAGATACTGCTTCTACTTTTTATATTCATCCTGTTAGCACTGAGGGGACAGTGCTTTGCTTTGCAGTACGCAGATACATATTATTTTATTAATATCGATACGGGGTGTTCACGTTTTTTTCTGCACCTCACTGACCCACCAAGCCAGGATGTTTAATATTGATGTTGGAGTGAAGCTCAAAGACAAGATAAGTATGCAGCAGGTTTTAAAAGAGCAAAAAGAGGAATTGATAGAGTTGAAGAACCAGAGGGCCAAAAAGAGAACTTAGAGAATAAGTTACAAGTGCTGGGATAACACAAACACATGAGGAAGGTAGCATATCAGCACCTGTGGAGAGATAGAGATGTCTTGAAGAACAATCCCAAGGACACAACCCATGCCACCAACACATATGAACACCCAGGCATCAGATACAAACTGGGAGAAAACATGGGTATCAAAAAATCGTAAACTCCTCATAAAACGTGAAAAAGTCTACGAGACGTCCAGCACCCAAAGCCTGTACACCAGTCGAAAGGTAATAAAAACAAATGAGTGTGAAGGCCACTGTCCAGGATGAAACAGAGCTTCCGTGACACATCATGAAAAGGGCACCAAAATTGAACTGGTAAGGTAATGTCACAGAAAACTCTGGCAACGTCAGATGGAGGATGCTGATCAGAAGAATATTTCATGGCAACACAAACCCTTCCATGAAATGTATCCTTAAGAGACCACGGATGTGATTATAGCCACAAAAGTGGTTGAAAAGGGTAGGAATAGAAAAAAGCCATTGTGGTATTATTCTAAAACAACATGATGGCTCCAACACATGAGCAAGCACTTAGTCAGAGCAATAGAAGTCTAATAGTAGTCAGTACCCAAGATGCAGTCTGTACAAAGAGGCCTGAGAAATCATCCAGCATATAGCCAGGTCTAAGACGCTAGCAGGGTAGGGCTAAAATCCTCTGGGTCTACCAGATTAGTCGATTAGTCAAACAAGCAAGTGTTACCAGACCAGACATTGCGGTGGTGGACAACGTGTAAAAGATTTCAGTGGATGTGGTAATACCTAGTGATAGTAATATCAATAGATTGGAAAATGAGAGGGTGGGAAAAAAAACAAGCGCTGGAGATCGGAGTCTGCAGTAGCCCTGGGGGTGATGGGAGCACCTGGGAGATTCCAGGTAAGACAAATTATGAAGCTACATCAAACTATGATCTGGAGCTGGTTTCCAGCAAAGTTTACTCAACAAGCATGTTTTACAGTCATTATTAAAGTGATATCCTAAGAGTGTTCAATCAATCGTACCTAAATATATTCTATTTAATTCCAACTACATCATTATTATTATTGTCATCATTTATATGGCGCCAACAGTTTCCGCAGTACTTTACAATAACCAAAGGGAACGAGATAAACAGACATAGGATGGAAAGAAGAGGTGTAGAGGGCCCTGCTCAAAGGAGTTTACAATCTAGAGGGATTGGGGTTGAAGAAGACAAGAGGAATTTTACTAGATAACAGGATCATTAGTGCCAGTGGTTTGGGAATGGTGGGGCCATAGAAGCAGCTTCAATCATGTGTGAGTAGGTGAGCAGGGGTATGAGTTGCATCAGTGATGTGGTACACTAATCTGAAGAGATGGGTTTTGAGGGATTTCTTGAAGGCCTGAAGATTAGGGGAGAGTTTGATAGGGTGAGGCAAGTCATTCCACAGGACCGGAGCGGCCCGAGAGAAATCTTGGGAGGCGAGAGTTATCCGCAATAAATTGTGGAAACGTATTGCCAAGTAATGGCATTGTAATATATAGAATATATAATATTTAACAGGCATCTTTGTGTCTTTTAGCCAACTGGTGCTTATTTTCATTTTACAGCAGAGCCTTATGTCTTCCTCTATCCCTCTGTCACCTAATCGCAATTCTCCTTCCCCTTGTCTCTACAGATGCAACGTGCACCTCACACAAGACCTCCCTAAATTCACCCCCCCACCTCTCAAGAAAATGTACACTACACAAGCAGACTTTCATGGTCACTGTCACCTCCCATAACCAGCTGACAAGCTTTTATTTAAGAGAATACAAAAGTTTCAGGAAATATGAAAAAAATCATACAACGTTTGTTAAACATCCTGGTCAAAACGGTTCAGATATTTCCAATGTGATACCATCGCTCAATAATCTTGGAGAGTCTCCAGCCAGAAAATGACTTGTCATCGGATTCTAATTTTCTTTTATTTGACACACAACGTCTGGTTAAAGCTGCATATTATTAGTGATGGGGAGAGACTGAAAATCCAGACGGTTTCTCCACGAGATTGGAAGATGCACAATGTCGATAAGCTTTCATGTGTACAAGCCGCCTAAAAATCAAGATTAAACCATAATGGTTTTGGCCTTCGTACGCTGTACTAGTGCACATTAAACCACAGCTTACTCATGTTCTAGTAATAATAAAAAGCCAACATACCGATGCTTGCATTAGAAACAATACACACAGGAATTAGTAGGAATTTGTAAATGAATAGCCACTTATTGGAAACAAAGCATCTGCTCTCTTGCCCTTGCTGCGTATAACCGGCGAATGCTGTGATTACTGATAGAACTGAAAACTAGGAAAAAAACATGCAGGGACCATTACCCATTGTACATCTATAAAGAACGGCAAAACAGCCATGATACATAGAGAATTTATTATGGACACTTATATATAAAACGTGAGGCTATATTCCATACTTATCAGTAAAATGGAGACTGTAGACACCTGCAGATTTTCCTTACTGTCTCCATTTTACAGACTTATTCCGGCGTGGGCATTTTATTAGCCCCTAGCAACAAATTGAAGTGCAAAGTCTGCCGATACCAGCAGCGGCGCAGCATGCCACCATGAGTATCAGCTTGTGGAGTTCATAGGACTGTGGAGTCCATAGGACTCCATGGAGCCTTGTGAGCCTCAGCTGCGAGGTCTTTGCAAGCACTTTCTTGTGAGAATGCGCATCGCCACGGATGAATCGCAGAGGGAGACTAGGAACTATTTGTTCCAAGTCTCACTCTGCTCCTGGTGAGAAGAAGCGGTGGGTCGTGTCGTCTTTTTCACCGTGGTATGAGAGGTGAGTTTGGGATTTAATGGAGGGGTTAGGACAGTGTGTTTCTGTCACAGTGAGGGCTCTGTGCCGTTCTCCAGCCAGTGTCATTTCTGTTGCAGGACGCTCACCAGTGTTTGGCTTTTATTGCCAACTTCCGGGTCACAGGTTGGATGACGCGGCGCAACTATTGCTCACGCGGCGTCAAGATTCAGACCAATGAGATGTGTCCTAGAGTTTAAATGCCTTGATCTCTGTAAACCCTGTCGTGGTATTTGCGCGAGAGTGTGTTTTTTTTATTGATATTCTCAGTCCTTATTGTTATCGGCCTTGGCTTCCCTTGTGACTATTCCTTCATTTCTTGTGTCCCTTGTCTCTGGCTTATATCCTGCACTTATCTGGTTTCCGACCTTTGTATTTGGACTATTCTGTATTATGCAGGAACACGTAACGTCATCTTCGTGGGGTCGTTATTTCACGGTGCAATAACGTCTCCCGGGTGGAACGCAAGCTACATTGTAATAGCCTGGGATTCCATGCAGAGGTTAAAACTAACGTCTCCCAAAATAAGTATAGAAGACATTAACCCTTTCATTGCTGAAGACGTGTGGGGCACGTCCTCATTGATGCACGTTACATGCTGAGGACGTGCCCCACACGTCATCAGCTGTGCGGGACCCCCGGCGGAGATACTCACCTCTCTGTCCGGGGTCCCGCGGCATTCTGACTTCAGCGTCCTCAGACGCTGAAGTCAAGTTCCTCCTGGCGTAAATGACGTCATCGCGCCAAGCACAATGACGTCATTTCCAGGCGACCCCCCGGCAATGCTGAAGTGCAGCCTAGCTCCGGTGGGGGCCGCCATCTTGGATGGCGGCTCCACCCCCGGGTCTCCCCTCGCTGCCTGATGTCATCATGCATAGCGTGATGACGTCATATAGCCGGGGAACCCCTAGCTGCCAGGGGATTTCCCAAGGTCTTCTTGTGAACCCCGATATCTCCAGAACCATGGATGATGCTGCACTAATGATTTTTTTCTATGGGGTGCGTTTGCTAAAAATCACATAATTCCCCCCACAAAATGTAACAAGTCCCCATTTCAAATTTTTGTACAAGCGCACCCCATAGAAAACATAACCTCAAACGCTCATGTGATAAAATGTGAAAATAAAACACTTTACACACTGCAGATGATTAAAAATTCAATTTTTATTGTATTTTTTGTTATAATATACAGACAGGACATGACGTATACATATAAAAATGATATATTATGAATCTGCGGAGTCTGCCGGAAAGAACGATATATAATATGTCTGGGTCATTTATTAAAATGTGGCTTCAAATTGCGTTTAAACATGATGAGCGAAAGCAGTAAAAATGAGCTCAGCACACAGAGGTGAAATGCCTCAGCAGTGAAGGGGTTAATTTACAGTAACCTTGCGCAAGAAACGCTAGATTCAAGCCACAAGCTCAGCTTGCATCTTGAATGGAATGGCACCTAACGGTACATACTCGCCACCCAGGACATACTTGAAAACAAGAGAAATCTCAATGTATCCTTCCTGGTAAAATCCTTTCTAAAATTTTTTTTTTTTAAAAAAATGGCTCTTCCTGTCGATAAAATAAATACAGGAGACGTTATGTGTAACATTTCCAGTAGTTAGCTTATCGACAACTATGGAATATAGTCCATGATTGGTCAAAAAGGTATATACCATCAGTTAACCTGGAAACCGAACGTTTTCCCATTTTGGCTGTTTAGAACAGTGTTATGAACTATGAATTGCACTCCCTGCTCGGAGGGAAATCCCCACAGTTCAATGTGATTTTCAGTAGCTTGATTGATAGGCAGGAGTTTAAACTTTGCTGTAAAATAAACACTTTCTGCACAATGTCAGTCTGGGGCTGATAAAGCAGTCATCACAAAGCAGGTACTGTGCATTGTCAGCATTTCTCACTACATACATGTTTATGCTTTAGAAGATATTTTTCTTCCCTCTTTCCCAGAGGCTATAGTTGTATTTTTTTTTTATTTCAGCTAATTTTTTGGTTGAGATCCAAACCTGCAGATGAGATCAGGATAAAATGTGAGCGATAACAGCAATAAAATAGCTCCATGACATGTAAACAGTTGAGTGAGTACGCAGGAATCCTAAATGATTCTAGAACATGCTTTTTGATCTTTTTGCCAAGGGTAATAGTAAAGAGAACATTGTTGTGCAGGATCTGAGCAAAAACCAAGGAGGGAAGATGTGAAGCACTCTGGGCCACCAACCGACGTGCTGGCAACGCCGAATAAGGACACCTGCCGGTCAGTGCATGCTGTGTAGAGAAGACCTGTTTTGTAGGTGGTTAGAAAATATCAGTGAACAATAGGTAAATCAGAGAAATGTTTGTCTCAAAATCAAGTTTTTGATGCTGTTTACCCCCTAGTGCGCACAGTTAGCAGAATCCTCCGCTCTCCACGCTTTTGGCTCTTATCGTTCAAGTGACTCTTCAATTCGGTGTCGTATTGGATGCTTTTAGGCCCCGTTCACACTCTGCGATTTGAAAGTCGCGCATTTTTCAGCGAGATTTTCATATTCACGACGTCGCGCGATAATGTCGCACGATGTAGCCGTTTTGGCCGATTTTGCAAAGCACCACCAATGCAAATTGCAAAAAAAGGGTCATGTACCAGCGACATGCAACCGCGACGCCGCACGGCAAGATGTGAACAGCTCCTCTGAAATGCATTGGAGAAGCTACATAGCGCGACGCCGCGCAGATTTTGCTGCAACGTCGTGGCAAAATCCACGCGATAAAATCGCACAGTGTGAACGGGGCCTTAACGCACAGTTTGCGCCACTGTATTATAAAAAAATAATGATGATTCTAGTGGGGTTTCAAGGTGCTCTAACCTTTACCTGTATAGGGAGTCTTAAGAGGCAAGTCTACAACTCTTTACATGTTTTTTTACACATTCAACTGTCTTTCCATGTCAGGACTTACTGAATAAATCTTCTCATCCTGCAAACTATCCGGGTTATTCAGAGAGCCAAACTGGCCCCCAAAATTGCGCCGAACAGTGAATTTCCCCGTAGGGTGCATTTTTGTGGCTATTCGTAAGCTGACAATTCGCCAAACGTTGGCGAATTGCCAGCAAAATATGGTGATCTTCGGCAACAGTGGAATCCCCTATAGAGAAGTAATGGTTAATCTATTCACAGAACACCGAACACCAAAGAAATGTCAGTGAAATGCCCTACTGTTCAGTGGTTTCATTCGGCAGGTTTAATCAGGCGAATCCCATAGGTTTCAATGTAAATAAAAATCCCCCGTTTTTATTGAATACTTATTCAACAGTTTATTCTTTTATTCTGCAGCAAAACATCTCTCTATTTATTTTCTAGGATTTTTTTAGGGAAATTTTTTTCCGTTTATTTTTAAATAGCATGTTTTGTTTTCTGTAACAGACCTTTTTAGTATTATTCATACTTCATATTTCGTGCAGTAGTTATTTTGCAAACAGCTTTTCAAAGTCAGTTTTTTTTTATTATTACCCCCTTCGTCGGCTTGCCTGCTTTTTCCGACAGCTGGTCGGTGCTCTGTTCGGCGGATCGTCGGCATTTTTCATGCGGTTGGAGGTTTTGTGTTGTTCATGGTTTTTTTTCCACATTTTTTTAGTATCACCTAGATTTTTTCTCAGCGGTTTTTGCATTCGAATCGGCGGTTTTGTGGCGTTTTTTGGATGTGGTCAGTGGCTTTTCCCTACACTTCAGGGACCCTGCGGTGAATACTGAATTCACCGCAGGGTCGGAGGAATTTGATTCCCCAAAGCGCAGGGAACGAAAGAGCACCAAAATTCCTCTTTGAATAACCCTGCCTAAGATGTCTTTACCATGGAAATAAATAACAAACAGAGCCAGATGCCAAGAGTCATTGAAGAAATCAATGTGTTCACGACCAGTGTATATAGTGGTGTTTCATGTGAGTGCAGATCACAATATTAACGAAATACTAGGAACTATCTGGGTTATTCAAAGAGATCCGAATTGTGGCCGAAAGGTAACCGAACGCTGAAATTTGCTGGCCATTCGGCTATTCAGAGAGCAGGCAGTTCGCAAAATGTTGGCGAATTGCCTACACATACGGTGCCTGTTCGGTGCCTGTTGGAGGGCAGTGAAATCCCCATAGAGAAGCAATGCTTCATCTATTCAGAGAACAAAAACCAGCAGGGAAAAGTTGTCGAATTGCCCTGCTGTTCGGTGGTTTCATTCGACAAGTTTATTCAGGCGAATCCCATAGGTTTCAATGTTAAAAATATTCCCGTTTTAATTCAATATCTAATAAACCGTTTATTATAATATTCTGCAGTAAAAATTCTCTTTATGTATAGATTTTTTTTATTATTTCAAGTTTTTTATTGTTTTTGAAATAAAACAAGACAATGGGATACAGAAAGGAAAAACAGGGTTATCAAATCGTTTTCCAAATACATATAAGGGGAACAATACATACATACACAAACACAAGCCACCTATTCATAATTGAAAAGTAGTAAGTTGGGAGAGAGAAAAAAATTAAGCTCCCAGTACTTCAGGGGAGTAAGTTAACTAGAGCAGTTCAAGGCCCCCTCCGTTCAGAAGGACCCGAAACTACGGCACATTCCGCAGCTAGGATAGCATCCCAAAGGGTCCAGTGGTCTTTTTCCGGCTGTGGAAAATCATATATATATCTAGCCATCCGCTCGTAATCTCTCGTATTATTCACCATATCCCGCACTTCTTGGATTGTGGGGACCTGCACTTGTTTCCATCTACGGGCTATCAACAACATTGTACTAGACGCTATTACACAAAAAAAGTTTCCGTTGTAGCTTGCCCATCTGAACCTGTGAGATACCTAACAGCAATCCGCCGGAGCAAAAGGCAGTGCTAGTCCCGTCGCCCTTTCCACCAGACCTGAAACCCCTCACCATAGCGGTTCTAATGTAGCGCAGTCCCAAACATGAGTCATAGTACCCCTTAGTAGCGAGCAGTGCCAGCACATCGGCGATACTGACTTATTCATATGACATTCCCTCTCCTGTACTAAGTACCAGCGATATAGTACTTTCCGTCTCACCTCTATCAAGGAAGCGCACCTATACGCTCCCCTGTCCAGCTCGAACGCCCTCATCCAAGCCTGAGAGGGTATCCCCAGTTCCCTTTCCCAAGCCGTCTGGAAAGACCACACATGATCCATGGATGGAACATTCAGCGCTTCATAACATAGAGAAAGGAGTTTTGTATTCATACTCGGGTTAACCACGAAACTCGCAAATGGCGACAGGGGGGCCTGGGGCAGGGTAGGCTCATGCCTGGGCGGTGAATTACAGACTATATTTGGTAATAGGAAAGCCTCCAGGCCTCCGACAACTTATAGCGCTTCCATATCATATCAAAAGTCATCAGTCTGCCCCCGATATCAGATGTTGAAGGTGTGTAATCCCCTTCGAGGTCCATTTAGCGCAGTCAAAATCTGCGATCCAATGTGTCAATACCTCCAAGGGGGTTGCCAGAGAGAGGGAAGAAATATGTAAAAGCAGGGCGCGACTCAAATCCCAAACATGCATGTACCATCTGGTAAGCGGTAATAACTCTGGCAAAGGGGGTCTCTGACGGCGCTTGAGCCAAATTACAGTCGTTATTAGGTGTTGTTTCGCAAAAGTCTGTTTTATAATTGTCCATTGTGGGGGACGCGGGAAGTGAAAGTATTCTGCCAGAGATGCCAACACCGCAGCTCTATGGTACAAGTGGACATTAGGCATAGCCAATCCGCCTCGCCGTACGGGGAGGTTGAGCAGTTTGGCGGGTACTCTAGGTCTTTTACCGTTCCATACATAGGATTTCAAAAGAGACTGAACCTCCTCCACGTAAGGCTTAGGCAAGCGGATCGGAATGGTTCGAAAGTAATATAATAATTTGGGTAAAAGTGACATTTTAATAGCAGCCATTCTGCCTATCCATGACAAAGATGCCCGATTCCACGCAAACAGAAGCTGCTTTACTTGAGACAGAAAGGGTTTGTAGTTCAGGTCGAATAATCAGTCAGGGGATTTAGGAATTTTAACTCCCAGATATTGCAGACAATCCCCTCTCCATTCGAACTGAAAATGCTGTGCTAGTGATTCCTGACTACTACTAGGTGTCAGACCTTTTCAGATATGAAATTTCTATAACGCATTATATTTCGCAGGACTGTTTAAATTTGGGGCCAGCAATTGCTTCACACAATCAACTTGTCTGCGTGTTTAAAATGAAATAAGAATATGCGTTTTAAAACAATGTAACAAGCTAGACTCGTTATCTATCAGCAAACAAGGGAGGAACATCCATTGTTCTTAATTAATTCTGGTTGTAAGAAAAATAACCAGATGTTAGATCACATAGCTTAACCTTGTGTATGTATTCCAGGACATTGTGTTTATCTGATCTGATCAAAGCTATGAAGCCATATAACCCTTGAACAATGGGCTGCCCAACCTGTAGAAGGGGGAAAAAACAGAGAAGGTTAAATGATTTGTTTAACCAGCTTGTAATGCTATACTATTCAGCGATACGATCTAACACTATATGGTATTTGAATATTTAATTTATGTGGTCAGTTATAATAGATAATCTGGGTGTTTTATAAAAGACAGAGGCCATACCACATTCAATTGATTATTACATAACAAATGTCTTGTGTAACTAACATCTATAAAACAGATTAAGTCTGTTGATCATGAATGAATGAATTCATGTATGTCTGCAGAATCCTCTCATACACACATACCTGTGGATTTAAGTAAAGGGGGTATGAAATGTACGCACGCCGTAGCGAAGTATGCTGGCGATTCAACAATAGAAATGATTTTGATATTAATAAAATCTATGGAGTCCCGGGATATAGGAATAAAACGACCCCAAACCAGTAAAAGATTGGCCAAATACATAAATTAATTCCTGCAGAAGGTTGATGGTCGATCTGAGAGCGCCATCTGCTGGCCAGGTAATATAACACCTGGACAGACCCCTGGAGTTAATGAATATATATATCCTCCAATCAAATGAGGCCACATAGTGGTGGGCTAGATCTAAAACTGGGCGGAAGACCACTATATAGAGGGGGACACTCCAGAGAGAGGGGATTACACTGAGAAAAGCTTGGGGAGAGACCTGAGGGACGCTTGGAGGGTAGAAAGGGCAGATTCCATCAGCCCCCCAATAAGACGTGACCACACCCTAATCTTCCACCACTTTATCTTCACTAACCGGATGGTAAAGTATACCTGAATAACTTGATATCTATTTTCTAATTGCATAGTCCTTACTTTAGATGTCCATCACAAATTAAAGGAATATAAATGAATCATTTTGCTGTTGAAGCCTAATCAGTAGACTAGTATCAGCCTTTCCGCTCCACTGCAGAGGAGTGCTAAGGAAGAGACTATTACAGGCAACCTACCTGAGCCATAATTTAGTGAAATTATTTATATTCCAAGAATACTGGTTGTGGACATCTAAAGATCAATTGTATACCCATAGTGAGATACGCTGGAACCGTGAAATAGTTTTTATATGTCAAGTGCCGTCAGCCCCATTAGTAAAACTAGCATAACTCCTTCCATATCCATCTTGCAGCCCTTTCGATTGAATGCATGTAAGTCAATAAGAAGCTTTGGGTTAACGTATATTGAATGAAGTGCTGTGATTGATCTGTGGAAGAGATAGTCTACCTATCGAGTGTGTTATGTATCTCCCTGAAGGAAGTTGCATTTAGTGAATAGGCCCCCACAATAATAAATTGTGCTGCAGGTGATGCCCAGTAACTGAGTGTTTATTTTAACCAGGTGGAGGATTGGTTTATAATGGGAAAGGTTTAAGTGAATAGAATAGAGCTTGGTGTTTAAGAATTGAGGCGTGTATATCTGTGGTGCGATCTATAAACCTAAAATATTTGTCCATTAGATTATTGCGTGTCGCAGTATCGCTACTAATCACGATCTATAATCACTTGTGAAATTGTATCTTGCTAATCCGTTGATAACATATGATTGTATGAAACTTGACGTGTGAATAAATTTTGGTTTGAATTGTTTTACCGTTACGCAGTCTCATATCATCTTTATTGATTTTATTGTGTCTAAAAATATCTAGATAGCATCAAAAGAACTCGGGATAACGCGCCATATATTTGTTAAGACGTATATTCATTGATTGGTTATTATCTTATTTTCTTAAGGGTAAAATACCAATTTATACCACTGGTATTGGAGGCACTGTCAATTATATATATATATCTATATATATCTACAATAAGAAAAATATACGTCATAATTAATATATCCCTGACCTATTAAAGAAGTCAATAATCTCTACATAGGGACCTTAATAGTTAATGCCTGGGACTTAGGTAGGTTGATTTTATGGTAAGAGACCTCGCCATATTCCGTCAGAATGTCTCGTAGTCGTGGTAAAGAGTCTGCAGGTTCCGTATGAGTCAGTAGGATGTCGTCTGCGAATAGCCCTATTTTATATGTAGTTGGGCCAACCATAATTCCCGCCACCCCGTCATCCTGCCGTATTTGTTGCGCCAATGGTTCGATCACTATGAAGATCAGATAAATACCGATCCACACATTCCTCGCTAGGGGAGGGGAGGAGTGGATCGGATTGTAAATTATAGTGGGGACAGGGGGCACCCCTGTCTGGTCCCATTACATATTCTAAACTGGTCCGATAAAAAACCCGCCGTCATAACCGACGCCGTCGGGGAAGCATAAAGCGCAAAAATACTCCGCAGCACTGAGACCGGAAAACCACATTTCAGCAACACTTTACGTAAAAACAGCCAATCCACTCTGTCGAATGCTTTTTCAGCGTCAAGCGCCAACAGTACACTCGGGAGACGGTGAGTTTGAATTACCTGAATTAAATCTATCAGTTTTTTAATATTATGAGGCCCCTGTCTCCCCCTGATAAACCCCACCTGATCTGAACAAATCAGCATAGGTAATAAATCCACCACCCTATTCGCTAAAATTTTGACGTAGATTTTTACATCGACATTTGATAGAGAGATTGGCCTGAAGTTTGGACACAAAGTGGGGGATTTACAGGGTTTAGGGAGAGGGATGATAGTAGTGCGGAGCATATCCTCGGGAAATCAACCCCCCCTAGCAGCGGAGGTGAAAAGGGAAAGGAGGTGGGGAATCAATAGAGCAGAATATTTCTTATAGTATATGACCGTGAACCCATCCAGGCCTGGGGATTTATGGGATGGAAGAGATTTTATAGTCTTCGCTATCTCTAGCTCCGTAATGGGGGACAACAAGCTATCTTTCTGAGAGGGG
Source organism: Leptobrachium leishanense (assembly GCA_009667805.1). Lineage (NCBI taxonomy): Eukaryota > Metazoa > Chordata > Amphibia > Anura > Megophryidae > Leptobrachium > Leptobrachium leishanense. Next base: position 70,743,768 of record CM019066.1, read on the forward strand.
GTTAGGCAAGGAAGATGAAGATCAGATAAATACCGATCCACACATTCCTCGCTAGGGGAGGGGAGGAGTGGATCGGATTGTAAATTATAAAGGTCCCTATAGTAGGCGGCAAGGGCATTCCCTATCTCCAATGGTTTATACACCGTTCTCTTGCCAGAGTCAATCACTAAGTGGGAAATTCTAGGATTCGTAACCGTAGGTTTAAGGTAGCGAGCCAAGAGCCGGCCAGGTCGATCCCTAAATGCATAGTAGCGTGCCTTTAACCGACGCTGAGAGTAAGCAGGGCTTTGTAATTCCAGTCCGACAGACGTGCCTGCGCTTCCGAAAGTGCTTTCAGATTAGCCGGAGTAGGGTCGGACCTATTCGCCTGCGCAGCTAAATGAATTTGGGATAATATTGAGAATCTATCAGCTTGGCGGGATTTGTGCAAGCGCGAAACCCATTTAATACAAATGCCTCGCAGGACGGCCTTGTGCGCTTGCCAGAGTGTTTCTGGTGAAACCTCCGAGGTGTTATTAAGTGTAAAGTATTCCTTCGAAGTCTGTTCTATTTCAGCTGCAATACCCGGGTCAGACAAAATGGAGTCGTTAAGGCGCCACGCAGACGTCCCAGCTCCCCCCCCACTTTCCTTAACGGTCAAAAGGATCGGCGCATGGTCCGACCAAGTAATGTCCAGGATCTCACAATGCAGGACCTGCGATAGGGAAGAACCTTGTAGCAAAAAATAATCCAACCTACTATATGAGTTATGTACCTTAGAGTGAAATGTAAACTCTGAGTCACCTGGGTGCCATAGGCGCCACACATCATAGAGACCATGATAGGAGAATAGGTCGCTCAACTTCTGTCCCTGTTTAATACTACGCTTAGTCGGGATAGGGATCTTAGGGGATCGGATATCTTTCAGAGGATCAATACAATAATTAAGATCTCCACACACCGGCAATAAACCAGTCGCTACAAGGGACACCCTGCTTAAGACACCAGAGATAAAAGAAAGTTGTTCAGTGTTAGGCGAGTATACATTAACCAACGTGTAAATTTTGTGATTCAGCGAACATATCAGGATGAGATATCGGCCCCGTGGGTCCTAGAATTTTCTATGCAATTGGAATACTACATTAGACCTAATTAAAATCGACAACCCTTTCGCTCTGGTAGGGCCCGTAGCATGATACTGCGTGTTAAAGTTTCGTATCCTCAATAGAGGGTGAGCAAGGCGCTTAAAGTGGGTTTCCTGGAGGCAAACCACATCCGCCTTCAGCCTCTGCACCTCCGCTGCCAGAGAGTGATGCTTGACAGGGGCATTCAGCCCCTTAACATTGTATGAGATTACTTTCAACATTACGCTCAATATGTATACGTGGGTGATTCACTGTGTTACACAATATCAGGGTAAGAGTAGGTGGCAATACAAAAAAAAACACACAAACCAGGTAAATACCTGTGAACTATGTACATCAAAAAACAGAAACATCTCCTGCGAGAAGCCCCAATGTATGGGGGCACTTCCCAAGCTCCTCTCGGGAGGAGGGAGAGGGGGAAACCTCGGGGTCTGCGGAAAGAGAAAGCCCACAGAAAAAAAGGAACCAAACATACTCAGTCGCGGGGGGCACCACCAAGGAAATGTGACCCCCACTCCAGAGATTCCAATGACCCGCTCTTTAGGCGGGCAGACCATAGTGTCCAAGGTAGGCAACAACCAGTATGTCCGAACCGTAAAGCCCTCAGAAAAAGCCTGGGAGGAATACCACAGACCTTCCAGTCTGTCACACGAGATCCCATCGTGACTCCTTGCCTGGGAAGGCCGCCTTCTCGGGGCTCTTTATACACAATGTTCGTATATGCAGGGCACCGACCTCATTTTTTGCGCCACTCCGGATCCAAACGCTGAGAGGAACCGCGGGATTGGGAAGTTGTAGGAGAAGAACCTGGATGGTCCATACCCCACACTTTGAGGAGCCGTTTCCCAGCCTCCACCGAGGTGATTACGTGGAAAGCACCATTCCTGGCAACCAATAGCTTAACTGGAAAGCCCCATCTGTAAAACACGATATTGGCACGTAGGACCTCTGTAACCTGGCGAAAGTTCCTCCGGTGTTGTAAAGTAGCCTTAGATAAGTCGGGAAAAATAGAAATATGGTCGTACTGTGGCTTAAAAGCATCAGGAGACCGCAAGGCCCGTAGCATATCCTCTTGCGGTTTAAAGTAGTGGAGCCGAAGTCTTGGCGATTTCTCGGGCGCAGAGGGGGGTCTCAGTAAACGGTGAATCCTGTCAAATAGGAGGGAGTCGGGGGTGGCATCAGGGAGTAGGTGTTGTAAGATATCCGTCACGTACTGCGACAGGGCTTGTGGAGTCACCAAGTCTGGCACACCTCGTATCTTTAAATTGTGGCATCTTGATCTGTCCTCCATGTCTGCCAATTTTAACAGAGCCCCCTTCAGCTGATCCTCTAGGTCTTCCACCCTCCCCGCCATCTCGTTGTGCGCTCCAGTCTGTTCCGCCATTTCCTCCAGTTTATCAGTGCGGTCTCCAATCTCACGGATCTCCTTCTTAATATCCGCTGCTACCGAGTCTAATCGGGAGGTCAGTCTATCAGACAGTGAGGTGATTAAGCCCTCTATACGAGTGGCAAAGGCCTCCATACCTTGCTGGGCCAGCCCTGGGTCTGTCTCTGCACGCGGTGAGGCCGGAGTGGAGCCGCCGCCATCTTGGGTTCCCAGGCCTTCCTTCTGTTTCGGTCCGCGCGGCGTGAAAAACTCCGCCTTTGTCGTTTTTTGTGCTTTTTTTGTGCTGCCATCTCGGTCACCGGGTCTTCCCTCGCCTGACAGTCACTTTTTGGGGTAAAAAATGCTGGTTATATTCGCTTTCTCAGCGTCCCCATCGACAGAGCTCTGTGCTCACGCAGCCAGCTCTCTCCGCGGTCAGACCACGCCCCCTTATGTATGTATAGATTTTTTAGGATCTCTTAGGCATTTTTTTTGCGAAAATTTTTGTTCGTTTTTTTTAAAAATCGTTTTTTCTTTTTTCTGTAACAGCCCTTTTTATTATCATTCGTTGGATCTTATAAGTAAAATTTCAGACATTTTCGTTCTGTAGTTTCTTTGCAAACAACGTTTCACTTTTCAACCATTCAAGCGTACTGTTTTTTTTTCTCCACTCCATTCGTCTGTGGGGTCGGCTTTTTCCAGCGGCTGCTCTGCGCTGTGATCGGCAGCTGCTCGGGTGTCTCCGGCGTGTTCGGCGGCGTTAATCCAGATGTTTTTGCGGGTTTCGGTGTGCGTTCGCCGGGATTTGCGGTGAGTGTTCAGCGGGTTTGCGGAGGCTTTTCCCTGCACTACGACGACCCTGTGGTGTTTGCTGAATACACCGCAGGGTCGCCGAATAGCACCGAATTGAAGAGAACGAAAAGTCACCGAACGTGCAGTGACTTTTTGATTCTCTTTGAATAACCCTGTAGGTCTTTTTTTCCAGTCACCTCTGGATTGTAAACTCCTCTGAGATTATCCATATTGTCATTATCCATCTCAAATTTCACAGTAGTGGATATTATTTTTTTCATACAATTTTCATTAGCTCCCTTTTATTTTTGTCTAGTGATGTTTTCTGACCTGTTTGTTCTGATTTGCAAATACAAAGAGCTCTATTGAATATTCCAACCCTGGTGAAAACATAAGCAGAGCTGTTGTAAATTTACAGGGTTATTCAGAGAGAGACAATCTGGCCCTGAAATGGCACTGAACAGTGAATTTCCCCGTACGGTGACATTTCGGGGCCATTCGGCTATTCAGAGAGCAGGCAGTTCGCCAAATTTGGCAAATTGCCAGCAAGTATGGTGTCTCTTCGACAGCAGAGAAATCCCCCATAGAGAAGCAATGGTTAATCTATTCAGAGACACCAAACAGCAGTGAAAAGTTGCTGAAATCCCCTGCTGTTCAGTGGTTTCATTCGGCAGGTTTATTCAGGTGAACCCTGTAGGTTTTAATGTTAAAAATATTCCCGTTTTTATGCAATATCTAATAAACCGTTTATTATTTTAATCTGAAGTAAATTATTTATTGATTTTTTTAGGATCTTTTAGGCATTTTTCGAGATTTTTTCAGCAAAATCTTTTTTCGTTTTTTTTTTTTAACCTCCCTGGCGGTCTAATTTTTTCAAAGTTTTGTGTCTAAAACCGTCTCAATGTTTTTTGAAAGTAAACGTGTTGTTTTATATAGTAAGCCTGTAATAATTAATTAGGAATAACTCACTGAAATCCGTGCAAACAAGAGTCTAGTAAACACACCGAGTCAGAAAAGGTTTGAAACGCGAAAAAATAATTTATTATCCCAAAAATAATTATCTAAAATAATACAAATAAATTATATTCAATAATATAAATCAAACCAAAAATGTGCCTCTTTCCTCTGGGTGCTGGGATTCCTGTCCAGATGTGGACTCCTTTGCCAATTAACTATAGAGGACACGGGGGTACCAAAAAAATTAGAGCATTTATTCTCAAAGCGGCTTTACAGAAATAAAAGGCAAAAATAACTTCTAAAATGTAATAAGGCTTTGCAATACAAGTTTCGCTGGTGGATCTGGGCAAGCACCAGCGAAACTCGTATTGCAAAGACTTATTACATTTTAGAAATTATTTTTTTTGCCTTTTATTTCAGTAAAGCTGCTTTGAGAATAAATAGTCAAATTTTCTTGGTACCTCCATGTCCTGTATTTCATTGGCAGTCCACATCTGCACAGAAACCCCAGCACCCACAGCACTGCACAAGTTTATTGTAAATAATTTTGTACTGTAATTTTTATTTTTTTACAGTTTGAATTTGCCACCTGTTCCCGCCCCCTGCGTCGCGTGGCTCGCAGGGAGCGGAACCAGGAAGCAAGTCGCCGGCATCACACTGTGGTGACAGCGGAGACGACGAGGGAACGAAGGACTAGGTGAGTATACATCCAGCCCGAGTGTGGCTCGGGGTTACCGATCGCGGTAGGGAAATTTAACCCCGAGTCTTGGGAATACTGCCAGGGAGGTTAAATAGCGTTTTTTCTTTTTTCTGTAACAGACCTTTTTATTATCATTCATAGGATCTAATATGTAAATTCCAGGCATTTCCATTCTGTAGTTTTTTTTATTCAAACAGCATTTCAATCTTGACACTTTCAATTGCTTTATTTATTTATTCTTTACCCATTCGGCGGATCGTCGGCTTTGGGAATCCTTGGGAACCCCTGGTGAAGAGGTACAATATGGATGGTGCAGAGGCTCAAATTCTTTTTTTTTTTTTTTTACATTTAATATTTTTAATTTTCAAACGAGTGGTCACAAACTGACAAGCAACGTTGGCCTCGCAGGACCAAACATCACACTCATATAGGAAACACATCAAAACTAAAAGTCAGCTGTAAGTGAAAAGAAAAATACGTCTGGAAAATCAAAAGGTCATCAAGGCTAATATTTAGACATCGAAGTGATACTGCTATAACATAACAAACATAACACATCTGCATGGGTGCAAAAAATAAGACATTAAATGACATAAATGAGCGTCAGCGAAATCATCCAAGTGGGGGGGTATCCTCGAAATCAAGAGCCAAAATGGCCTCGTAGGACCAAAAAATTAAGCATAAAATCTCTGCTTAGATGGTCCCAGCCAGGGACCTCCAATTATTATCAGAAAAATAAAAAGGAAAAAAACAGCTGCGGAAACTCACTTGAGACGTATACAGCGAAAACAGAAATAAGGAGAGCCTCGCAGGGACGCATAAAGTCATCAACCATACTCAAGTCAGTTAAAGACATCTAGAAAAATAACAGGGGGTAGGGGAGAAAATTAAGGTTTGGCAAAGGCCCAGAATGTGCCGTCCCATGTAGGTTTCCCAAAGTCCAGAGGACCAGGGGAAAACAAGGGAGAAAAATGGCACTAGGCCCAGGTACTCGAGGGGCTAAGACAGGCGCCAGGCCACAATAGCACCCTTCGAGGAGAACCGTGGACGCCAAAAAAAAAAGAAGGGCAATGTGGGTCACAGAAAAACAAAAAACAGCAAGTGAGGGGGGTGCTAGAAATCTAATTGGGCCTGGTACCGGAGAGGAGGAAAACAGGAGAAAAAACAGAAGCCCCTTCAGCCAGTGTCCAGCCACATAACCGGGTGGGGATCTCCGCCGAGATCAACCTCCTCACAGAAGGCCTGCCGGATCAGCCAGCTCCATGTAGCCCGGGACGCAGTGTGAGCGTCCCCGCAAGGTCGAGAGTCTATCTGTGCCACTACGAAGAGCAGTTCATCACCCTCCGGTAGCTCCACTGCCGCAGACGTCCCTAGGAGACAAACGCCGGGCTTTCTCCATTGCAGCCTCCGTGACACTCCTCCCGTTGACCAAAGCCATCACGTCGCCCGGATCAGACTCCGCCGCTGTAGACAAGGGGACCAGCATCCGTTCACACTCTAGGCTACCCAGGTTGTTGTCGCTGACCACCTCCTCTGCCATCCTTTCTGAATCGTCATCGGTAACTACTGCTGCCGCAGACTAATCATCCAGGGTGATAGCTGCTCCCCTGCAGCGCCGTAACACGGCCATCATCTGGCGCCACGTTCCCCGTGTAAGTGGACCTGAATCCGCCTCCCCCAACAACTCCAAGCAGGCCTCCAGGCCTGCTATCGCAGCCATTTTCTCTTCATGGGGGAGGGGAACAACCCGTCTCCGCAGCTTGCTCACGGCTCCCAGCTCTGGCATACCGTCCACCGCAGCAGCCGGGGGATGGGGGCCCTCCATCCGCCCAGCAGGCAGCCGAAGTCCGTCCAGCAAGAATCCGCTCATGTAGCAGGGGGAATAACACAGCAAGGCTGGGAAACAGGCCCCAAGATGGCCACTGGCAGAGCACCGCAGGTGAGGGTCTGGCTACCAAATCCTTGTCTCAGCTCCAGAGGGGGGAACCACACAGGCTCCGGAGGATACACCCCTGATAGCCAGCTGGTTAGGGACCCTTATGAAGGGCTCACAGCAGGGTGGGTCACTCAAAAAATTCCAGTTTAATTTGTTGTTCTACAACCATAGATTTGCAAGGAGTTTATGGGATCTGTTCAGGTCTCCTATAGCTTGCCCCCCGTGTATTATCAATTCTGTATTATTAACTTTTTCATACCACAAGTGGAACAAATAATAGTAGAGTGCAAAGACATTGGAAATGGTAATGTAATAGTAATAACCAGCCACTACGGAGATATTACTGACTGGATATAGTACATTTCTACAGTAGTCAGACCTGACACAGGCAGTGTTGACCATAAAATGCATTAATGGAGATATCGAAAGTACGTTAAAGTGACACTCTAGGTATTTTGTCCTTCCAATGTAATTTGAGTAATGACAGTGCCCTAAGTGCCTTCATCCCTCTACCCCCTCTGGAATGGGGGGAGGGTTCTTGGAGGGCTGATTCAGCTCTTGAAATGCAAGGGTTTAGCCACACCCAGATCCTGATTGCTGAGCTCAAATTCTAGGATTTTGGGATTCCCAGGAATTTACCATATGCTCAGCATTTAGAACCATTGGATTGGCCAGATGCTCATTCAAGCATCCAGCCCCCGTCATTGTCAAATGGCATCTGTGGGTTACACAACCCACATATGACATCCAGAAAAGCACGGGGAAGCCTGCCACTGGCTTCAAGGTAAGATTAAATCCAGACTAAAGGGTCAAAGCAGGAAAGGGGGTGTGGAGGGGCCGGGAGAGGGTTAACGTTCATCAACCCCCTTTACTTCCCTCCTGTTTTAGGCCCATGTCAGACGAGCGCACTGCAGAGTGGAAGGAACGGCCGTGAGAGCGGATGTTCCTTCCACTCTCCGCTGCCGCTGACTGCCCTCAGCTGTGCAAATCGCGATCCTCCTACGGAGGATCGCGCTTTGCAGCTCTGTTGACGCGCTTTTTAGCGCATCAACGGATTCATTCCCTAGACGGACGCTTGCTGCGCGCGCAGTTTGTGCATGCCCACAAGCGTGTGCCCGGCGCTTCATCACGCGGCTGCGACGGCCGCCGGTAAGTGCAGGCGCACGGCTGCACTAGGTGCGTTCGTCTGACACGAGCCTTAACCCTAGAATATCTTTAAAGTATCTATATATTTTTTAAAGACTGGGCAAATACGTTCTTGCTTATATTTTCTTGAAGCTTTGAGCGGAGTATGTCTGCAGCACACTGCTCAGCGATTATCACCCTGCGCGTTAGACATTGCACAGAACAGGGATTTATGGGAATAAAGCTATAGGGCGAGGGCAGGGCTGCTCGAGTAACCCCTGTTGATTTCTGGTCCATGCAGACACTGTTCCTAAAGCTGCAAAGCCTAGAGATTTCCTGCACACAAGAGACCTTTAAAATGATATCTTCATCTCCAGCCAGGATTGTCCCTTTTGGTCAATAAACTTGCAAAATATTTAAAGACTATGACATCATCCCAATAGCCTTTAGAAAACCAGAACTGAACCGAGCAATTTTTTAAACATATATTTGTCTCCAGGAGGCTTGTTTTTGAGCTATAATTACAAAGAAAAGGTAATAAAATATTAAAATTTTCCGAATAACACCTTTTTTTCCCCCAATACGTTTACTTTAACCGCATGATATGATTTGGTTGACAACACTATATAAATGGCCTCAGACGCTGGTTCACAGGCTCCAGACCCTGCAGGATTCAGACATTCTCTGATACGATTGTAATGTGCTGGTTTGTACATCTCATCCAGATAATTGATGAGAAGCTGGAGACAGGCTGAGAGTCATGACGGAAATCTGGCAGGAGATTCCTGTAAAGCAGCCGCACTAACCAAACTCTACATTCCCCCGGGCTGTCCCATTTCCAAGTTATTACAAATATTTCCCTTGGTTGTGGTGCGGAATGAAAAAGGAAACATTTTTATAAGACACTGAATTACTAAGATAATATTAAATATTAGAAATAAACACTGCATAATAGACACCCATACTTAAAGCAGAGTCTGAAAAGGTCATGCCTGAAAATTCTCTAAAAGGCAATAATTAAATGGTTGAGAAATTAATTCGCATCATCCTTTGAATGTGCTTTCTCTGCTTCAACTCTGGAAATAAATGTATTAAGTACAGTCAAGCCCAAAAAGCTACACATTGTACAAATTCACACATTCACCTAACGCTTGTGCAAGCAAAGGCCATTTACTTTTAAGATATAACCTTAAGCCTTTCCTGTCGCAGGGCGCACCATGCAGTCCCTGCGGCAGGTGGGTTTAGAAGACGAGAGGCGTACTAGTACGCACCGTTGACTTCTATGGGCTGCCTTGACCCCTCCCCGCAGCCGGCATTTGCCATGCGCAATTGGCTGCTGCGAGATGGGGGATGGCCTGAGTTCAGGCTGTCCCCCTGCAGCCAATGACGTGCATCAGCTGCGTGGGCGGGCCAACGCAGAGGCCCGCTGCAGCATCTGGCAGCGAGGCGTACTAGTACACCTTACCGGCACTAACCCCCTTCCGGCGGGCGCCACCTGCCTGTCCTTAAGGGGTTAAAGGGGCCCCTACCACTAAAAAGTTAAATGTACTCATTGTGTTTATTTTATGTTGCTGATATCTTACGTGTGCTTTGTTTTTTCCTTTTATGTTTTGTAGCGCTCACTCCCGGAGGAGCCGCTGAATTTAAACCTCGGGTCAGTCTCCCCACACTAGGGAATAAATATACACCAGCACTGTTATGGATTTTATAAGTTATATAGTTTACTGATCTCAAATAAACTGGGATATATAGAGCAGCACGGTATACATATATATTTACAGAAGTTCGTAATGCGAGAAACGCGCAGCGGAAAAGAAAAATGAATATTAACCCCTTCGTTGTTGGAATGTGAGTCCCGTACAGGTTGTGTCCCAAGAAGGTGTACGTGTATGCATGTGTTGGTACCCGGGTACAAGATTCAACTGGCCAGTGAATGATTTAAATAGACATGTGCATTCGTTTTAGTACTAAAACGATTTAGTCCGAATTTTGGGATAATTTAGTTTTCGTATGACTCAAGAGAAACGAAACTGCTCAGTACAAAAAACGAAATAAAATAAAATAAAATGCACTACATTTTATTTTCAGTCCTTTTTGTGATAGTACATTGATGAGTGAAGGAGACCAGCAATGAAGAACAACGCAACATCCGAAGTTCTGCACCCTCCACATGCCAATGCAGTAGGATGTTCTATACAGAAAGGGGCATTAATTAATGCAGGAGGATGTTCTATATATTATACAGAGAGGGGTATTAATGCAGGAGGATGTTATATACATTATACAGAGAAAGGTATAAATTGAGGAGGATGTTCTACACAGAGAGGGGTATTAATTAATTCAGGAGTATGTTCTATATATTATACAGAGAGGAGTATTAATTAATGCAGGTGGTTGTTGTATACATTATACAGAGAGGGGTATTAATTAATGCAGGAGGATGTTCTAAACAATATACAGAGAGGAGACTTTTTTTTTAGCCCTTTAAATCCAGTGGCTGTGAGCGCTGAGATCGGCTGCTTGTTATATTATCTCTCAGTACAATGTATCAGGCTCAGCTGTTACAGTAACTGACTGTAGCAGCGCTCAGAGTTTCAGTAAAACAAGGAAATAATATTGTTCTAACCTCTTATATATAAAAATATTATTTACTAGGTTTACTGAAATTCTGCGCGCTGTGATGAGCAGCAGTCAGTTACTGTAACAGCTTTGCCTGACATGGTGCAGTATTACAATGTTGGTGCTAACTTAACCAGAGCTGTTGTAAACTGAAAATCTCCATAGGCTATAATGGCTCTGGGAAGTTTACAACAGCTCTGGTTAAGTTAGCACCAACTATGTAATATGGCCCACATTGTGCTGAGAGAGAGATACTGTAACAAGCAGCGATCTCAGCCCTCTGAGGAGCCACTACAATAGTAATTGTATCCACTGGTTTTCGGATGAATGAAATTAGTTTTCATACTAAAGAACTGAAAACGAATTTCTTTAGCAACTAAATAAATTGCATTTTAGGACTAATCCATTAGTTCAAAACGAAATTTTGTGCTGTGCACATGTCTAGATTTCAATGTGTCTTCGACTAGTCACGTTGGGGCCCTGTAGGTTTAGACCAACTTGCAGCGTGCTTTATTATTTTACTGTGGCCGGGAAGACCTCTCACCCATCCGCCAGATACTCTGCGCTCTGCTCGACCCAGGACGTCTCTCTGCTCGACTTGACTGGGACTCTGTGCCACCGGATCCGCTTGTCTTGCTTGTCCATTTCTCTCACAAGATGCTCTACTCACCGCCTGCACTCCCACTAGATCATCACGGTCCCCTAACTCGGGGTCCTTCAGCAACTCTGTATCTTTGTTAATTTCCCAGCGGTGGATTACTAGGTCTCTGGCGAGTAATGTGAACCGATCTCCAGCTCCGCAAGGCCGCACCTGCGCTCCGGCCGGGTCGCGATCGTTGTCTGTCTCGTGCGACTTGCTCTCTTCACTCCTCGGCGCGCTCTGGGTTTCCTCTGCACGAGGCTGTGGATGTTAGTCTTTTTCTCCCCACCCACTTCCTGTTCCCCACGCAAAGCATGCTGGAAAACGTAGTCCCATTGTCCAGTGTCTCTTACATTGCGCTTGTCTCCCTCTGGTGGCCAAAAATAAGTACTACAGCAACAGCGTTTTAACCCTTTCGCTGCTGAGGCTTTTCCCGCCCCTATGCTGAGGTCATTTTTACCTGTTTTGCGCATCATGTTTAAACGTATTTTGAAGGCTTATTTTAGTATATGACCCAGACATATTATATATCGTTCTTTCCGTCAGACTCGGTAGATTCATAATATGTCATTATTATATGTATACGTTATGTCATGTCTGTATATTATAACAAAAAATGCAATAAAATATGTATTTTCAATAATTTACAATGTGTAAAGTGTTTTTTTCCACATTTTAACATGCGAGCAATTGCGGTTATATTTTGTATGGGGTGCGCTTGTTAAAAAAATTAGAGATGGGGTCTCATTACATTTTTTTTTGGGGAAAATGACACTATTTTTAACAAACGCACCGCATACAAAAATCGTTAGTGCAGCATCATTGTTCACATTATAATTGAAATGGGAACAATATTGCTGCATTAACAAACCAAAAAAAATAAAAAAAAAGTGTTTATTTTTTTTTTTTTTAATTTTTTTTTATTTTTATTTCATTTTTTTTTTTTTTTACAAAATTTTTCACTTTCATGTTTGGTATCGTTGGAACGGCCATGCTCTGGCCGATCCAACCATACCAAAATTTAACCCCTAGCTGCCACGGATCGGGAGATAGGGAGTTCATTGGAACTCCCTATCTCCACAGTTGGTGGCAGTTAGGGGTTAACTCTAGGACTGGCGTCATCGTGCTACGCACGATGACGCCAGTCCTCTGGGGGAGTTCCCGGAGGCTTGGCCGACATCCAAGATGTCGGCCAGCTCCGGGAAAGGATCGCGAACCGGCGCTTTTCAGCGCCGATTCGCGATCCAGCTCCCCAGGGGTTAATGCCAGGCATCATTTGGAAGGGCAGGCTGTGCCCTTCCAAATGATGCCTGGGTTAACCCCCGCAGAGCCACCGATCGGGAGGGAGAGAGGTCCGAAGGACCTCCCCCCCTCCCTTTCAGGCGCCTCCTCCGCACATGCGGGGGGGGGGGCGCCTGAATTAGGTGTCATCGCGCCCCCACGATGACACCTAATTCTGGCGGCTGCTGGTCCGGATGCCGGGCTGACATCCAGGATGTCAGCCCGCACCGGAGGGGCCAGCGATCGGCCGGAACCCGGCCGAACGCTGACCCCAATGGGAGGACGCGCTCAGCGCGTCCTCAGCACACCAGCGGGACTGCTGAGGACGCGCTGAGCGCGTCCTCAGCAGCGAAGTGGTTAAACCAGCGCTACACTCTCCCCCTCCTAGAACTCTTGGGTCTCTCCAAGGAGGTATAACAGCTGCATTACATTTCAACATAACATTAGGCAACATATACAGGCTCAGCAGCAAGCGTACAATGGGTCAGATACACTTCCTCAAGTTGACTCATGCTTTTGAGTACCTCAGCTAACATAGCAGACACTTCGGGCAACCTTCGCACCGTGGTAACAGCCTCTTCAGTGCTATGTCCTGGTGAGTCGTAGGTGAGTCTTTGAGGGGGTCGGACAGAACGTTTTGGCTCTGGCTCAATCAGTTCCTCTTCAGGTGGAAGTACTACAGGTGCGGGTTCAGTTCTTTCATCCACAACTGGAACAGACATTTCTTCGAAATATGATCCTTCCAGTGAAGGCATAGAACTGTAATCATAAGATGCGGCTTCAGGAACTACAGGGATTTCAGAAGTCTCGGGAACTTCCAATTGGAATTCAGGAGCCTCAGGCCTCAGGTTACTTTCCCACCGTTCAGGAACTGGAATGACGTCTTCAGGCTCTGGTGAGCGCACCCAGTCCAGACAAAAGCTTTCTTCCTCACTGTCCCCTTCACTCTCTTCAACAACCCATGTCTGCTGAGACTGAGTAACGGGAGTTAAGCGTGGAGCAGGTGGGTTCCACAGAGAAAGTTCGTCACCAACTGGTATCCTTACAGCCTCTCTCAAAGGTAGCAGATGATTCCGGTGCCAGTTTTTAAGAGGCCCAGCCTTTCCATCCGGTCGGATTTGGTAAACTGGCAGACCCGGCAGTTGCTTGCAGACAATGTAGACCTGAGAACGCCATCTATCCGCCAACTTATGCCTTGCAGCAGCACCCAAGTTCTTCAACAAAACCCTATCACCGGGTTGTAGATCCTGTATCCGAACTTTCAAATCATAGTTCCGCTTATTCCTCTGTTCCTTGAAGTCAAACAGGCCTGTTCAAACGCAGAGGCCAAGTTCTTCTGAAGTCTATCCACATAATTTCTGTGAGAAGCTACCGACGTCTGGTCCAGAGATAGCCCAAACGCCAAATCAACCGGCAGTCGAGCTTCTCTCCCGAACATAAGACGGTACGGTGAGTATCCAGTAGCGTCACTCTCCGTACTGTTGTATGCATGTACTAGCGTAGCTATGTGACGACTCCAGCTCTGCTTCTCTCTGTTTGACAGTGTCCCCAACATGTTTAGCAGCGTGCGATTGAACCTTTCGGGTTGAGCATCACCTTGAGGGTGATATGGTGTAGTTCGGGTCTTCTGAATTCCCAACAGTTCCAGTAATTGCACAACAAGCCGGCTTTCAAAGTCTCTACCCTGATCAGAGTGTATTCTCCTTGGTAGGCCATAGTGAAAAAAGAACTTTTCCATTAGAACCTTCGCCACCGTAGGAGCACGTTGGTCTTTCGTGGAAAAAGCTTGGGCATAACGTGTGAAATGATCAGTCACTACTAGAATATTCCCCTGCCCACTAGCATCCGGCTCTAAGCACAGGAAATCAATGCACACCAAATCCATGGGTCCTTGACATTGTAGGTGGCTCATTGGAGCGGTTCGGGTCAGTAGGGTCTTCCTTTGGATACACCTCAGACATGTAACTTTCCACTTCAGCTCTCATGCAGGGCCAATAGAATCTGTCTCGCACCAGCTTGAAAGTTCTCTCTGCACCTAAATGTCCATGTTCATCGTGCAACGACCGCAGCACATCCTCTCTGTGCTTAGTGGGAAGGAACAACTGTTGGGTCTTTTCAGCACTGTTCGAGGGGCCCCTTCGGTAGACCACCCCATCCAATATCTTCAATCGTTCCCACTCTTTATATACCAAAATCTGAGTCAGGGTTATTGTTAACGGAAGATCAGGATAAGGCAGAAATTTTAAATGATTATTTTTCTTCAGTATTTATCAAAGAGAAACCTATAAAAGAAGACATGAAATTCATTAATAAAAACTTACTAATACAAAGTGACTGGTTGACTCAGGACAAGGTTTTGCAGAAATTAAACAATGTGAATGTGAATAAAGCCCCAGGGCCAGATGGAATTCACCCACGAGTACTGAGAGAGCTATGTGTTGAAATATGTAAACCTCTGTTCTTAATCTTTCAAGATTCTTTTCTTTCAGGAATAGTACCAGAGGATTGGAGAAAAGCTGACGTGGTCCCTATATTTAAGAAAGGTTTAAAATTTGTGCCTGGGAATTATAGACCTGTGAGCTTAACATCTGTGGCTGGGAAAGTATTTGAGGGGTTTACTAAGGGATAATATTCAGGAATTTATTGGGAGGTATAATGTAATTGGCAAAAATCAGCATGGTTTCATGAAACACAGTGTCACGGCTCACTGCAGGGGTTAAGGATTCGAGCCCAATATGCGGTTACTCAGATGAAGAGGCAGAAAGGGAAGGTTGTAATCCAAAACATAGGTTTATTAAATAAACAAAAGTAAACCAAGAAGGGGAATCTGAATAACTAATAACGATAGATAGGAGCTGGATGGGCAGGATAATATATACAGAGGACAGGGTACACTTAGCAGAAGGGGTAGACAGGACAGGACACTGAATAGCACAATAGGGCCAACAGAACAGGTACTGGACGCTGAATAAAGAATAGAACACAAATCAGAGCTGACTGAACATAAAATGGAAAAAAGATATAAAAGAACACACTTACTGGTACACAGGGTAGAGGATCAAAAGATACAGAAGGCAAAAAGACAACAGAAGATCAGGCGCGGTATCAGAAGGGTTATGACTCGAGAGTGGTTAAATCAGGCTTAGGTCGGTGGCAGGCGGCTGGCATAGAAATAGTCAGAGTCCAGAATCCAATGTCATACACGGATTGATCAATAAGGAGTAGGATAATAGAGTCCTTAAGGAATGTAGTAATGGTGAGGGGTCTCAGGATACCAGATGGAAGGGTTCTCAGGATACCAGATGGAGGGGTTCTCAGGATACCAGATGGAGGGGTTCTCAGGATACCAGATGGAAGGGGTTCCCAGGATACCAGATGGAGGGGTTCTCAGGATACCAGATGGAGGGGTTCTCAGGATACCAGATGGAGGGGTTCTCAGGATACCAGGCGAAGGGGTTCTCAAAAGCCAGGCGAAGGGGTTCTCAGAAAGCCAGGCGAAGGGGTTCTCAGAAAGCCAGGCGAAGGGGTTCTCAGAAAGCCAGGCGAAGGGGTTCTCAGAAAGCCAGACGAAGGGGTTCTCAGAAAGCCAGACAAAGGGGCTCTCAGAATGCCAGACGAAGGGGTTCTCAGAAAGCCAGACGAAGGGGCTCTCAGAAAGCCAGACGAAGGGGCTCTCAGAATGCCAGACGAAGGGGCTCTCAGAATGCCAACAAAAGGGGTTCTCAGGGTGCCAGCTGAGCATCAGGCAGGGCAGTGCATAGCACACAGGTCAGGCTTGCAATGAGTCGTTCTATGGTAGAATAAACGATGCAGAAGCTCTGATTCAGAGGTGAAGCTGGATTAAATGGGCATTGCAGGCCCAGCCCACACCTGAGGCTGGAGAGGTGAAGGGAAAATCAGGAACAGATCCCTGAGTACCTGGACACCAGTCCAGGCAATGGCAAAATCAGGACTGGAACTGCACTTCATTTGCCTTTTTTACCGCGTCTGCGGCGCGAACCGTGACAGAACCCCTGTCTCAAAGACGCACTCCGGGCGTCTAAAGCAGTCTCGAAGGCCTCCAGATCCTCGGGTCGTACATAAGTCCCATTAGAGGCACAGACTACCTTCGGTGACACGTAGTCAGCGGCCACTGCAATATATAGTGCTGCTGAACCATGGGTTCCTGTGCAGGTGGCACTCGGATTGGCACGCTCTCACGGTCAGACGATGAAAAGTCGAGAAGCTCTGATACAGGAGTCACAACACTGGACTTAGATGGTGGCCTTTTAACGTTGGGTATAGGAGAGTCCCCTTTGGATATGAAAGGGACCCTCCGAGGGGTGATGGAGTCACACAGATAGGCGGCCGGATTCATAGATGGCTCAGCAGTAAGGCGCCCAGGTAGGTATGACGTTGACCCGGTGCCCTTGGCTACGCCGTGCAGTCTGTGGTTGTTGGTCAGTCTCAGAGTCAGTGGTTTCCCAATCATCGTCGGAGTCCCCGTGAGTGGTTGTGCGTGTCCCACGAGTGGCAACAGTGGACAAGGGACCTTCCACGGAGCCGGTAAGAAGGGGCACCTCCCTTGAGGACAGTGGGGTAGGTACACCAGAGTCAATTGTGGTTACAAGAGGTGCAGTTTCTTGGGGACTCTGCACTCCTTGCTGCAGAGACACTTGTTTGTGCCGGGGTCCACTCGCGACTTGGGCAAGGGTACTCACTTGCTGTTGCAAGGTGGCAATGGTTTTGGCAGCTGATGACGATTCTGTAGACTGAGTCACATGGTTGTCGGTTAGCACCGCGACCTCCATGGTGGGTGTACTTCTGCTTTGGCAGTGGGCACCTCAAGGTCTCCTCGCTCAACCCCTGGGTTTCTGTGAGGGGAGCTGGGTCAAAGGTGTCCTGATCAGCAGTGACAGCGAGACCCAGAGAACCCTGAGGGCCACAGTTGGCACTACCAGCAGTGTAGTTAGGCACCAGGCCCACGGTGGTGGGACAGATCGACATGATGTCCATGGGTTCTGTAGGACCTCCTTCCATAACTCTGGAGGACTCAGGCTCTGTGATGGAGGCCGGTACGGTTTCTCCAGAAGGGCCAAGTTCCTCATCCATGGGTTCAGCGCTTTCTGAAGGTCCATAATCAGACTCAGACATATGGGGTGTCACATTAGGAGGTACTGCTGCCGGTATTGGTTGGGGTACCGGTTGTGGTATGGCAGCTGATGGGGTTGACGACTGGGGTGCGGGAACAGTTCTGTGAAGGGGAGCAGACCTTGATTCGGAAGCAGTTTTAGCAACGGGTGTTCTTTGGGGTGCTGACTTCTTTGGGGGTCTCACAGGGCAAACTGGCAAGAAATGCCCTTCTTGTCCACAGTAGATGCAGAGGTTGGCGGCGAAGCGTCGGTTGCGCTCCTCTGTGGATAATGGACCAGGTATTCTTCATCTTGCAGGGAAGCACCTTTTAGGAGTAGGATTCCCAATGCTCAAAAGCATGCTGCTGAGAAAGTCTGCCAGGTGCATGATGATTTCTTGGATGGCTGTTTGGAGCAGCTCCTTAATGGCCTGAGTAACCACGGGCTCGAGGGTTAATGGCTTCTGCATACTGTCACGGCTCACTGCAGGGGTTAAGGATTCGAGCCCAATATGCGGTTACTCAGATGAAGAGGCAGAAAGGGAAGGTTGTAATCCAAAACATAGGTTTATTAAATAAACAAAAGTAAACCAAGAAGGGGAATCTGAATAACTAATAACGATAGATAGGAGCTGGATGGGCAGGATAATATACAGAGGACAGGGTACACTTAGCAGAAGGGGTAGACAGGACAGGACACTGAATAGCACAATAGGGCCAACAGAACAGGTACTGGACGCTGAATAAAGAATAGAACACAAATCAGAGCTGACTGAACATAAAATGGAAAACAGATACAAAAGAACACACTTACTGGTACAGAGGGTAGAGGATCAAAAGATACAGAAGGCAAAAAGACAACAGAAGATCAGGCGCGGTATCAGAAGGGTTATGACTCGAGAGTGGTTAAATCAGGCTTAGGTCGGTGGCAGGCGGCTGGCATAGAAATAGTCAGAGTCCAGAATCCAATGTCATACACGGATTGATCAATAAGGAGTAGGATAATAGAGTCCTTAAGGAATGTAGTAATGGTGAGGGGTTCTCAGGATACCAGATGGAAGGGTTCTCAGGATACCAGATGGAGGGGTTCTCAGGATACCAGATGGAGGGGTTCTCAGGATACCAGATGGAGGGGTTCCCAGGATAC
The DNA here is from genome assembly GCA_009667805.1 of Leptobrachium leishanense. Classification (NCBI taxonomy): domain Eukaryota; kingdom Metazoa; phylum Chordata; class Amphibia; order Anura; family Megophryidae; genus Leptobrachium; species Leptobrachium leishanense. The sequence goes on from CM019066.1 coordinate 70,762,565, forward strand.
CAGATGGAGGGGTTCTCAGGATACCAGATGGAGGGGTTCTCAGGATACCAGATGGAGGGGTTCTCAGGATACCAGGCGAAGGGGTTCTCAGAAAGCCAGGCGAAGGGGTTCTCAGAAAGCCAGGCGAAGGGGTTCTCAGAAAGCCAGGCGAAGGGGTTCTCAGAAAGCCAGGCGAAGGGGTTCTCAGAAAGCCAGACAAAGGGGCTCTCAGAATGCCAGACGAAGGGGTTCTCAGAAAGCCGACGGGGCTCTCAGAATGCCAGACGAAGGGGCTCTCAGAATGCCAGACGAAGGGGCTCTCAGAATGCCAAACAAAAGGGGTTCTCAGGGTGCCAGCTGAGCATCAGGCAGGGCAGTGCATAGCACACAGGTCAGGCTTGCAATGAGTCATTCTATGGTAGAATAAACGATGCAGAAGCTCTGATTCAGAGGTGAAGCTGGATTAAATGGGCATTGCAGGCCCAGCCCACACCTGAGGCTGGAGAGGTGAAGGGAAAATCAGGAACAGATCCATGAGTACCTGGACACCAGTCCAGGCAATGGCAAAATCAGGACTGGAACTGCACTTCATTTGCCTTTTTTACCGCGTCTGCGGCGCGAACCGTGACACACAGATCATGTCAGACTAACCTAATTACGTTCTATGAGGAAGTAAGTAGAAGTATAGATCAGGGGGTCGCAGTGGATGTGATTTACTTAGATTTTGCCAAAGCTTTCGACACAGTTCCACACAAAAGGTTACTATTTAAATTGAGAAAAAATGGTCTAGATGAAAATACTTGTTCTTGGATAGAAAACTGGCTAAAAGATAGGGTACAGAGAGTGGTCATAAATGGTACATTTTCAAGATGGACACCAGTGGTAAGTGGTGTCCCTCAGGGGTCTGTTATAGGACCAATACTATTCAATTTATTTATAAATGACCTTTGCATAGGCATTGAAAGTCATGTATCAGTGTTTGCAGATGACACAAAACTAGGAAAAGGAATACAATGTGAGCAGGATGTTACTTCGCTGCAGAGGGATTTAGATAAATTGGGGGACTGGGCACTTAAATGGCAGGTGAGATTTAATCTAGATAAATGCAAAGTTATGCACTTTGGAGTGAAGAACACGCAAGTAATTTATACCGTAAATGGTACGTAGTTAGGGAAATCCAAGCAGGAGAAGGATTTGGGAATAATCATAGACTTCAAACTAAGTAACAATGTGCAATGTCAAACAGCAGCCGCCAAGGGCAGCAAAGTATTGGCATGCATTAAAAGGAGGAGTTCACTCACGGGATGAAAACATAATTTTGCCTCTGTATAAATCAATGGTCAGGCCGCACCTTGAATATGCCGTGCAATTTTGGGCACCTGTCTTAAAAAAAGATATTATAGCGTTAGAAAAAGTGCAGAGACGGGCAACTAAATTAATAAGGGGAATGGAAGGGTTAAGTTATGAGGAAAGACTAACAAGCTTAAACCTGTTTATTATATTAACTCCTTCAGGAGCTAAATGTGTTTGGCGCTGAGGAGTTTATTCAGAAAGTGTTTATACTAATTATGTATAATTATGCCGCTCACCAATGGTGTGTCCTTCACCAAAGTTAAATAAAAACAATACAAACTTTAGCTTGTGGAGGGAGCGCAAAAGAAGATAGGTGAATATTCTGTTCACAAGTATCACAGTTGTTCTTGGATAAAATCAATTCTAGAATACAGAGAGAGACGCCTTCATTGCGTAGTATATTATACAATACAAGGATAGTTATATAATGATGAATACACACTCACAAACATAGAGCCTATAGGCTCGTGGTATTTGCTTGTAAGCCTCTATGGGGGGCTCCTCCCATCAAGATGGTGATTGTAGGAAATGGTCTCTTGATGTCCAGGGATACCTCGATAAATGAAAGATATATGGCACAATACCAAATAGAAATTGTGACAATAGAGGAACAGATTGTATTCACTCACGTGGTACTGAGCCTCCCGTCTGAGTGGCTCAGTATCTCAGCTTGTGGACCACTTCAATTGTGGAGGGGGGGTCCCACCCCTAGGATGTGGAAACTAGCATTAAGCTAGTAGGTGGATATAGTAGAAATCCGGATCAAATGGCAGAGATGTAAATGGTATTGAAGGAAAATTTATTGCAAAATAAAAACAAATTAAAATAAAATAGATTAACAATAAAAAGATAAAAGATAAAGAGAAAAAAAGGGTAGACCGAAACGCGTTTCTCTCGCTAGTCCTGCGAGCTTCATCAGTCGGATAATCTTTCATGTTGAGCAGGTGTCTTTTATCTTAATCCCAATCAGTCATAAGGAGTATCCTTCGCGTGCGTTTCAAATAGAGTACTCAACGAGAACGTCCTTCGCGTGCGTTCCAACAGAGCACTCGATGGGCTGTCCATTTGCGATTCGAAAAAGGGGTGTGTTTGCCATCTGCGTTCCATCTGTGTATGTAATCGCCAGCAGATTGCGGTCCAGCAGAAGTTTGAAGGGTTTCCGTTAGCACACTTCCGATTTTGCTTGGTCTCCATGGTGATCGGATCAAACATTTTTCACGAATATATAAGGTGAAGCAAAACGATCTGTAATAGCTGAATATCTAAATGATAGAGAAACATCTGAGGCATACAAATCATATATCAACCCTAATATACAATAGCATACAGGGGTGAATTATCACAAAAGTTTCTTTCTCTAACAGAGAGCATCTAATCATAGATATGCAGAATGATATAGGTCTATCCATTAATGGTTGAAATTTATGCATTAGCAGATGCAAAGTGAAACATAAATCAACTCCATGACATTATTTAACTAAAGGAAGAACATCTGCACATACAGAGCTTTCTCAAGTATCGATAATATGCAGGAAGTACCGGGAAATAAAACTAATTTCTTCTAGGGGGCATGAGTGTCATTCCGATGTCCATGGAAGATGTGTCATTACATACTTTTGTGACTATAGGAAATGGCAAACCTCAAAGTCTACATTTAATCCATTGGGGACTAGGGTGTTTAGATAGTAGATCCATCTCATCTCACTTTTGATGAGTTTTTCACTAATATCTTCTCCTCTCCAATTGCAACATACTTTTTCTATCCCAATAAACTCTATACTTTTTGGATCACAATTATGATATTCTTTATAATGAAGTGATACATTGTGTTTATCATACCCTCTAGTTATATTGCATAAGTGTTCGTTGATCCGAGTAGTAAGTGGGCGAGATGTCTGGCCTACGTATCTTTTATCACAAGGACATCTGAGCATGTATATTATGTTCTTAGTGTAGCAAGTTAAGCAGATCTTTTATTTTATAGTTAATCCTTTTGCTCCTGCATTAAAATGTCTTGTAGTTCTCTTTTTATTGTTGGTTTTACGACATGAGATGCACTGGCCACAATTGTAGAAACCAGGGGATAAGCCAAAAGGGTGTGCAGGCTGATGTTGATTAGTGGTTTTAATATGGTTAATAACCAAATTTTGGCTAAGATTTTTGCCTCCCCTAAAAATAGAATAGAATAATAATATAAAATAGAATAAGAATATATCGATTATCTGCTCCAACCTTTAGTACAAAAAACCTCTGCGTACTTGAAAGATACTATTACAACTTTACAAATAATTAGAGATATTAAATGGGAACCGGGCTACCTATTAGTTACCTGTGATGTCAACTCGCTTTACACGATAATACCACATGATATTGGATGTAAAGCGGTTGAATTTTTTCTGACAGATTCCGGCAATTTCCGAGTAGAACAAATACAATACATACTTGAAGGGATTAAATTAATACTCCATAACAATTATTTCTGGTACGGGGGAGAATATTATCTCCAATGTAATGGGACAGCTATGGGGACGAGGTTTGCCCCCAGCTATGCCAATCTGTTCATGGCCCATTGGGAAAATAATGTGGTGTGGACAGGGCATAGCTGGGGGCCCAACCTCGTCCTCTATAAGAGATACATTGATGACATATTGATCATTTGGAAGGGGGAGAGAAGTGAATTGGAACGATTTTTAGATCATTTAAACCATAACGATATAGGAATCAAATTAGATATTAATATCAGTACTATCCAGGTCAATTTCCTTGACCTTGATATATATATAGAGAATGGGATGATAAAAACTAGAACATTTTTTAAGTCTGTTCAAGTCAATGGGTACATACCTATTGCCAGTGGCCATTACCCTCCCTGGCTCAGAGCTGTTCCTAAAGGTGAACTTTTAAGAATACGTAGAAATTGTACAGATGATGAACAATTTTCAGCTCAGGCCGATAAATTGCTGAATAATTTTAGGCAAAAAGGATATGATAAAAAATTCCTAGAAGAGACTAAATAAGAAATTCTAAGAACAAGTAGGGATGGACTATTACAATATAAATCTAAACGTGACAATCAATCTGAAAATGTTTCATTCATTATGGATTATAATATAAACAACAAAGTAATAAAAAGGTCAGTGGAAAAATATTGGCCAATTCTAACTAATGATCCAATATTAAACAATATTTTGGCAGAAAAACCAAGAATAATTTTTAGGGGAGGCAAAAATCTTAGCCAAAATTTGGTTATTAACCATATTAAAACCACTAATCAACATCAGCCTGCACACCCTTTTGGCTTATCCCCTGGTTTCTACAATTGTGGCCAGTGCATCTCATGTCGTAAAACCAACAATAAAAAGAGAACTACAAGACATTTTAATGCAGGAGCAAAAGGAATTAACTATAAAATAAAAGATCTGCTAACTTGCTACACTAAGAACATAATATACATGCTCAGATGTCCTTGTGATAAAAGATACGTAGGCCAGACATCTCGCCCACTTACTACTCGGATCAACGAACACTTATGCAATATAACTAGAGGGTATGATAAACACAATGTAGCACTTCATTATAAAGAATATCATAATTGTGATCCAAAAAGTATAGAGTTTATTGGGATAGAAAAAGTATGTTGCAATTAGAGAGGAGAAGATATTAGTGAAAAACTCATCAAAAGTGAGATGAGATGGATCTACTATCTAAACACCCTAGTCCCCAATGGATTAAATGTAGACTTTGAGGTTTGCCATTTCCTATAGTCACAAAAGTATGTAATGACACATCTTCCATGGACATCGGAATGACACTCATGCCCCCTAGAAGAAATTAGTTTTATTTCCCGGTACTTCCTGCATATTATCGATACTTGAGAAAGCTCTGTATGTGCAGATGTTCTTCCTTTAGTTAAATAATGTCATGGAGTTGATTTATGTTTCACTTTGCATCTGCTAATGCATAAATTTCAACCATTATGGATAGACCTATATCATTCTGCATATCTATGATTGGATGCTCTCTGTTAGAGAAAGAAACTTTTGTGATAATTCACCCCTGTATGCTATTGTATAGGGTTGATATATGATTTGTATGCCTCAGATGTTTCTCTATCATTTAGATATTCAGCTATTACAGATCGTTTTGCTTCACCTTATATATTTGTGAAAAATGTTTGATCCGATCACCATGGAGACCAAGCAAAATCGGAAGTGTGCTAACGGAAACCCTTCAAACTTCTGCTGGACCGCAATCTGCTGGCGATTACATACACAGATGGAACGCAGATGGCAAACACACCCCTTTTTCGAATCGCAAATGGACAGCCCATCGAGTGCTCTGTTGGAACGCACGCGAAGGACGTTCTCGTTGAGTACTCTATTTGAAACGCACGCGAAGGATACTCCTTATGACTGATTGGGATTAAGATAAAAGACACCTGCTCAACATGAAAGATTATCCGACTGATGAAGCTCGCAGGACTAGCGAGAGAAACGCGTTTCGGTCTACCCTTTTTTTCTCTTTATCTTTTATCTTTTTATTGTTAATCTATTTTATTTTAATTTGTTTTTATTTTGCAATAAATTTTCCTTCAATACCATTTACATCTCTGCCATTTGATCCGGATTTCTACTATATCCACCTACTAGCTTAATGCTAGTTTCCACATCCTAGGGGTGGCACCTTAAACCTGTTTAGTTTAGAGAAACGGCGCCTTAGAGGGGATCTGATAACCTTATATAAATATATACGAGGCCATTATCAACCATTGTCTGATAACCTATTCATCAACAGGTCTATACATAGGACAAGGGGTCATCCATTTAGACTGGAAGAAAGAAAATTTAGCTTAAAGCATAGGAAGGGTTATTTACGGTGAGAACAATAAAGCTGTGGAATTCTCTGCCTGTTGAGGTGGTTGGGTCAGAGTCTGTACAGACTTTTAAAAAACGACTGGATGACTTCCTGCAGACACAGAATATTAAGGGTTATAATATTTAATATGTGGGTAAAAGCTTCTTGATCCAAGGAGAAATCTGACTGCCATTCTGGGTTCAAGTAGGAATTTTTTCCCGTATGTTGCATATTTCAGACTGGGTTTTTTGCCTTCTTTTGGATCAACAGCAGTAGGTTATGTGGGAGAGGTTGAACCCGATGGACGCATGTCTTTTTTCAGCCTATATAACTATGTAACAATCTGGCCCCTTCTGGGGAATTTGTCAGAAGAATCTCCCGTTGGTTCGCGTTCAGGGCCTTCACGGTTAATGCAATCAAAGGGTCTTCAGCCTGATCAGCTCTCAGGTCCTGTTTTGAAAAAGTAGGCAAACTTTCATCCCTCAGCTGCGTAGGATTACAATAGAACTCTGGAACAGTCGCAGCCATAACTCCTATGGCTTCCGCTTCAATCCCTCCCTTGAACCGGCGCTCTGCTTCTTGACATTATGCTTGCACCCCATCTGGAGTTAACTGAGTCCATTCTGTAGTGTAGGGTCTTCTCGACAAAGCATCGGCATCTCGATTATTCACCCCAGGGCGATACTTCAGGCTGAACCGAAACCCTGACAGAGCGGCCAACCACCGATGTCCCGTGGCATCCAGCTTCGCAGTAGTAAGGACGTAGGTAAGAGGATTGTTATCCGTCTTTATCACAAATTCGGCTCCATACAGATAGTCTTTTAGCTTATCTACCACTGCCCACTTCAAGGCTAGAAACTCCAACTTGTGGGTAGGATAGTTCTTTTCGGAGGGCGTAAGGCTCCGGCTCACATACGCTACAGGCCTCAGCAATCCACCATACTCTTGGTACAGGACTCCCCCTAGACCTTCTCTACTGGCATCCACATGCAGTTCGTACGGCTTGTGAGGATCCGCATAAGCCAAGACAGGAGCTCGAGTTAGACTCTTTCAGCTTCACGTAAGCACCTTCGCATTGACTAGTCCATTCTCCCTGGATAGACTCTCGAGCCTTCCTTGGCCCTGGAGCCGACGAATTTCGGTCAGAGGCCTTGTGGCCTTCTTCTGCGTCTTCTTTCTGCAGGAGCTTGTTCAGTGGTTGAGCTATCTTGGCAAATCCTCCTACAAATCTTCGATAATAGGAGCAGAACCCCAAGAAAGATCTAAGTTCAGTAACATTTCGGGGTCTAGGCCAGGAAGCTACGGCTTCCAACTTCCGAGGATCTGTCGAAACGCCTTCTGCTGAAACCACATGTCCCAGATATGTAACGGTAGGTAAGCAGAATTGACATTTCTCCAGAGACAATTTCAACCCCTCTTCATGGAGCCTCTTCAAGACCTTCTCCAACCGCTGTTCATGTTCTTCCAGAGTCATCCCGAACACAATAATATCATCTAGATACACTAATACTTCGATCAGGTTCATGTCCCCGACGGTCTTCTCCATTAACCGTTGGAACGTGGCTGGAGCCCCCGTAAGGCCTTGAGGCATTCTGTTGAACTCAAAGAACCCCAGTGGGCAGATGAACGCAGTCTTCTCTTTGTCTTCAGGATGCATTGGTATCTGGTGATACCCACTTCGCAGGTCTAGTACACTAAACCATTTTGCTCCAGACAGACACTGTAAGGCACACCAACAGAAACGGGTCTCAGGCAGCTGGTTCCAAAATTTATTCAGGGAGGGAAAAACCCCAAGGGGTAAAAAATCGTGGTAACGTTTCGGCCTCAAGCGGCCTTATTCATACATAACAGATAAACCAAACACCCATCCTTTTAACCCCATATCCACCAATACGGTCTCTAATCTATTTGAATCACAGGTGTATAGTATAATCCACTTAGAAATACGAAAAATTACACCCAAACATAATTATATAAAGAAAAGAAAAAGTTAAAGCGCAACCAAATAACAAGAAAGAAAAGAACAATAGGAAAACCAAATAATTAAATAAATAAAAGAGCATATGAAAATAAATCTAAATAAAAATGAAGGAACTCCTACTCAACCGCACTCAGATGCAGCGCGGTGTGCAAGGGGCAGTAGAGACATAAACAATATAAAGAGAGGAAACTCACTTCCAGAGACTCTCCGCTCTCATCCCGGACTTCACCTCTATAGAAGAGACGAGGAAACTCCACATCATATTGGGAGAAGAGGAGCCGGCGGTGAAAATATCTGCCCAATACGTCGCAGAATGTCACAGACTGAGAGGAACATGAGAGATCCTGGACTTATAAATCCCCAACACGGACTCGCCCCCATCCCCCTTCACATTATCCCTTACCCCTGATAATGTCCATGGACTTGCCCATTCCCCCCCATATATATGTCCCACTACCCCCCTCCTCCCCATATGCTTTGGCAATGCTAAAATGTATTTGGTCCTGCCAATAAAGCTTATTTGATTTGATTTGATTTGAGATCATGTACAGCGACAAACAATGTCCGCCAATGTGTAAGGACAGGGTGCACTAGTAACAATGATGTAAATCAAATTCTCTGTTGAGGCCCCTGGGCCATAATGTATCTAGTCTATGTATCCAGCGCTTTTCTTTCTGTTTCAATAATTTAATCCTATCTCCTCCTCGCCGTGACACCGGGACATGGTCTATAATCTGAAACCTAAATTGTGCAATATTATGCGCAAGTGCAAAAAAATGTTCGGGTAACGGCAGGTCATACCGGCCAGTCCTGATGGTAGACTTATGTTTAGAGAAACGTTCTTTCATTTTGGTCGTAGTTTCCCCTACATATAATAAGCCACACGGGCATTTTAATATGTAAACCACATACGATGATTCACATGTGTAGAAATCCCGATTTTATCACCTGTGTGCGGGTGTAACAAAAAATCTCCCTTAATCACTGCATTGCAAGAGGAGCAACCAAGGCACGGAAAAGTGCCTTTCTTGGGGATACCCAAGAATTTTTGTTGTTTTACTTTCAAAGGGCCAATATCAGCTTTTATCAGATGATCCCTTAAGTTTCTATTACGTTTATATGCAAAAATCGGGGGATCCAGAAACAAGGGAATTTCCCTATATGCCTTATGTAAAATGCCCCAATGTCTACGAATGACGTTATTAATACGTCCACTGACTTGACTGAATTTGCTGACAAAAGGGATACGTGTTTTATGGCGGTGTTTGGGGGTTCTTCTTGAAATCATAGTCATCCTATCAAGACTTTCCACCCTTTGTAATTCACCTCGGAGGAGAGCAGCTGGATAACCCCTTGTTTTAAACTTATTGACCATGCCTTCTAATCTATCCTTCCGGACCCTGGGGTCAGAAACATTCCTAACCACCCTCAACAATTGGCTGCGTGGTAAAGATCTAAGTGTGTTGGCCGGATGGAAACTACGAAAATGTAGTAGACTATTCCTATCAGTGGGTTTAGTGAATAAGTCACTCGACAACCGTTCTCCTTCTATAATGAGTGTTAAATCCAAAAAATCTATCCTCTCACGACTATGTGTCATGGTGAACTTAATATGCTCACTAACCCCATTAATGTCCTTAAAGAAAGTTTCCAAATCCTCCAAATTACCAAGCCAAATCCCAAAAACGTCGTCAATGTAGCGCCACCAAACATGAACAAATCGAGCAAAAAACGGATGACTATACACAAAGTTTTTTTCAAATGCATCCATAAAGAGATTTGCATAAGCAGGTGCCATGTTAGACCCCATTGTCATCCCCCTACATTGTCTATAGACTGTGTCTCCAAAGAGGAAGAGATTATTACATAAAACAAATTGCACAAGCTTCAATAGAAAGGCTATCTGCATCTCAGAAAACGCATTCTCCCTAAGTGCCTCATTAATAGCTCTTAAGCCATCTTCATTGGGAATGGATGTATATAAGCTAGTCACGTCCCAAGTAAATAGGATAACTGGTCTGTCCAGGGCCAAACTCTCCAAACGATGCAAAACATCCTTACTATCCCAAATGAAGGACCTCATTTTTAAAACCAGAGGCTGAAGAATCCTATCAAGGAAGACCGAAATAGGCTGCAGCACGGAATCCGAGCTCGCCACTATCGGTCTCCCTGGAGGATTAATCAGGCTCTTATGCACCTTAGGTAACACATAGAAAACGGGTAAAATCCCATATTCCTTTTTAAGATATTGATGGAGATCTACATCGATGACTCCTGCCTCTAGGGCCTCCTTCAAGATAAAATTAATTTCTTTATCTCTTTTAAGAACTGTATCAAAGTCACTAACTAGATAAGTGCCTCTATCCTGTAGCTGTCGTTCCACTTCCTTTATATAATCAGCTTTATTCATAATAACGATCGCGCCACCTTTATCGGCTGACTTCAAAATAATAGCCTTATTCTCATGTAAATTCTGTAATGCCTTATATTCTTGACGCGACATATTAGAAAAACAAGCCCCTTTAAACCCCTCCAAGATCTCATCAATGTCCTGGTAAACAAATTGTGTAAACGTCTCAATGGGGGGCGTAGAAGGTGGCACAAATGAACTTTTATTCCATAGTTCTAATTGTTTAGCACCAAAAAGAGCTTCATCTTTTGCTACTGTGACTTCTTCTTTACCATGAAAAAACACTTTCAATTTAATGGCACGGAGAAACCTTTCAATATCAACTCGCAGAGAAAATGAATCAATATTACTTTGTGGGCAGAATGAAAGTCCCCTTCCCAATACCTGTTCTTCTAATGCTGTTAATTGATAGTCCGAGATATTAATCACTAGCGACGGCGTGTCGGGTTGTACATTTTTGGATGATACATTTTCTTCATACGTGTTGGATTCTGTCTCACATCTCCTCCTGTGTCGCTTTCTCCTCCTCCGTCCACGCCTGGGCGACCTACGGTCAAAAAAGAAGAGGTAGGGGCATGTGAAAACATTTGGTCATCAGACGCTTCCAAATCTGTATCAGTGGAGACATTTGTAGAAAAATTTGTAGAAAAATTGCCCCTATCTCCTCTCTTATTGAAGCGAGGTGTCTGCCGTACTCTTTGTGGTCTCCCCATTCTGGGCAAATTGGAAGGTTCCCTTTGTGTCCACTTGTATACCCGTCCTCTTGAGTAATCCTCCAAATCTCTAGCGAATTTCAATCTCTTTCTATTCTCTATCTCCAAACGCATGTCCATCATTTTTTTATTTAATTCCACGTGATACTGGTCTACTGATTCTACTGTAGTGATTTCTTTAAGTTGTTCCTCTAGTGCCATAATCTCTGTTTCCAATAATTTCATATCCTTCTGTAGTTGTTCTATAGTTAATAATATTAAATCGAATGAACATTTATTCAATATAAGTTCAAATTTCTGGCAATATGCCAAGTCATCTGAGAATAAAGTAGGTCTTAAACGGATACGTAAACCCCGTGGGATCCTTTTCACTTTAAAGTACTCAGTCAATGTAACACAATGTAATTTGTAGCTCGCCGATCTCCCCTTCATTTTTTCAATCTGTGCTTTCAATGTTACCTCTCCTGGACAACTCAAAAAGCATTCCTCAGTGGTAGAAATGCCCACAATCCGCGCTGCAGCCTCGGCGGTATAAGAGAAGACTCCTTCAGGGGTAGATGCGCCCTCTCCCATCTCCATACTCACAGCGTACCCTCGAGTGTGTATCCACTCGTTCACTTCCGGGTATTGGGGCTCAACCACGTGATCGCGGCTACGGCAAGCAATGAGATCCAAAACGAGCGCCGCAATCTCCAAAATGGAGGGAGCCCACCGAAACTAGCGCCGAGTCACCGTATGTGGGGGCGCCGACTGTCCCCCCTCCTCATCCAGAACACCAACAGAAACGGGTCTCAGGCAGCTGGTTCCAAAATTTATTCAGGGAGGGAAAAACCCCAAGGGGTAAAAAATCGTGGTAACGTTTCGGCCTCAAGCGGCCTTAATCATACATAACAGATAAACCAAACACCCATCCTTTTAACCCCATATCCACCAATACGGTCTCTAATCTATTTGAATCACAGGTGTATAGTATAATCCACTTAGAAATACGAAAAATTACACCCAAACATAATTATATAAAGAAAAGAAAAAGTTAAAGCGCAACCAAATAACAAGAAAGAAAAGAACAATAGGAAAACCAAATAATTAAATAAATAAAAGAGCATATGAAAATAAATATAAATAAAAATGAAGGAACTCCTACTCAACCGCACTCAGATGCAGCGCGGTGTGCAAGGGGCAGTAGAGACATAAACAATATAAAGAGATCATGTACAGCGACAAACAATGTCTGCCAATGTGTAAGGACAGGGTGCACTAGTAACAATGATGTAACTCAAATTCTCTGTTGAGGCCCCTGGGCCATAATGTATCTAGTCTATGTATCCAGCGCTTTTCTTTCTGTTTCAATAATTTAATCCTATCTCCTCCTCGCCGTGACACCGGGACATGGTCTATAATCTGAAACCTAAATTGTGCAATATTATGCGCAAGTGCAAAAAAATGTTCGGGTAACGGCAGGTCATACCGGCCAGTCCTGATGGTAGACTTATGTTTAGAGAAACGTTCTTTCATTTAGGTCGTAGTTTCCCCTACATATAATAAGCCACACGGGCATTTTAATATGTAAACCACATACGATGATTCACATGTGTAGAAATCCCGAATCCAGATTTTATCACCTGTGTGCGGGTGTAACAAAAAATCTCCCTTAATCACTGCATTGCAAGAGGAGCAACCAAGGCACGGAAAAGTGCCTTTCTTGGGGATACCCAAGAATTTTTGTTGTTTTACTTTCAAAGGGCCAATATCAGCTTTTATCAGATGATCCCTTAAGTTTCTATTACGTTTATATGCAAAAATCGGGGGATCCAGAAAAAAAGGGAATTTCCCTATATGCCTTATGTAAAATGCCCCACTGTAAGGCATCTTCTATCCGAGGAGTAGCATATTGATCTGGGATGGTTCTCCGATTTAGCGTGCGATAGTCTATACATAGAAGGACAGAACCATTCTTCTTCCGGACCATTACTATTGGAGATGCATATGGGCTCCTGGACTCTTGGATCACCTTGGTTCTTTGCAGTTCATTCAGCTGTTCTCGTAGATCATCCAAGTCTCCCAACGGAACTCGTCTTGACCTTTCTCGAAACGGCTTGTCTTCCTGTAGTCGAATGCGATGCTCAGTACTCTTAGCTAGGCCCATATCGAACTCATCCTTGGAGAACAAGTCCCTCCACTTTAGGACCTGGGACTGAAGACGTTTCTTCCATTCAGGTGAAATGGGAGCATCCTTGGGGTAGAACCTTTCATCTGGAATCTCTTTATCCACTCCCCTCCTAAATCGGTAGGAGAGAGAGGCGTAACGGACGCTACTTGCCCGATAGGCATTCGTGCTTTCAGGACCACTGGAGAATCAGACACATTACACACACTGACTGAGACTCTTCCTCGTGTTCGTTTCAAAGCTCTTGTGGAGATTATTTCAGGGATTACTTCTACTCCGGCTTCACTCCCATGATTAAAATCGGTTTCCAGTACCACATAGGGACCTGGTTGCCATCCGTTCAACTTGACTGAAGCCTGGAAGCTCGCTACTTCTCCTGATTGCAGAACCCTCTCTGTTCCTTCCAATCTCCATAGGCGCCCCACTTCAGCAGGTGCCTTCTGTTCTTCGACCATTCTCTGATAGACTGGACGTAACATCGGGTGCACTCCCTTGGTGGAACCTTCTTCCAGTACCATAGGAGTCAGGAGACGTCGCACCAGATCAGTATTCGTCCCCACTATCCTAGAACTTCTGTTTGCCCCTGAAGGCTGAGGACACACAATGGCCAATGCATCACAACCTCCAGACTGTCTGATGACTTCGGATCCGATCTCTAACTTCACCTGTAGATATCCGTCATAGGGAAGTTTCTCAGTTCCTATACCCCAGATTTCCAGGTCCTTCAATTTCTGTAGAGGTATGTGCTTCAAGTGCTTCTCATAGAAATCTCGGTAGATCAATGTCATTTGAGCCCCTGAGTCCAACAGAGCTTTAGTGTAGACTCCCTCTACTTGGATTGGCACAATGGGAGAAGGACCTATCAGCTGGTCAGGAAACTTTGTTGTAGTAACAGGAAGTTTAGACCCAGTTTGTTGTACCCTGGCCTTCTTCTTGGCCCGTGTAGGTTTTGGGTGTGCATTGCTTCCCCATGACGTAGGACCGGATGCTAAGGGAGTGACTCTTTCAATGCTGGCAGGCTCAGCAGTTGGCCAGACTCTGGGCCCTCTCGGCCTCTCAATCGTGGCTTGATTTTTGGAGCGGGTTTTGACCATTGGGCACCTAGTTTGCTCCTTCACTTGTGCCCTCTGGCGTTTCCCGCTGGTGAGGTAGATAGTAGCCCCTCCAAGGCTTTTAGGAGCTCTTCTACCATATTTCTCTAAGGCTTTTGCATTGTGCGCGGAAATAACCCATTTTCCCACAACTGAAACATCTCTTCTTTGAAGACGGAGACGCAGTCACTTGCTGTGATTCGGTTGAAGGACCCTGGCCAGACACCACAGCAACTCCAGTTGTCCGCATATCAGTAAGGAACTTCTGCATATCGGTCTGGGTCTCTGCCACCTTCAAAAGTGCTCGGCACAGGTCCGCATGCGCCTGTTGCAATTCCGCTTGAGTTTCTTGTACCTTCTTAATGGTTTTGTGCAACTCACTATGTGCAGAAAGGGTTAGTTCTTTTGCAGCATTCTCTGTGGATTTAGGAACAACCAAACGCTCTTGTTCGTCCACTTCGGATCCATAGGTGTCTAACGAATCATCTTCAGGTTGCAGACATTCGTTATGCCTCACGGGTTGTGCGTAAGCTCTTTCTCCTCTCCTAAAGGATTTTTCTTCAAGTAAAGCCTCTTCCTCTCTGACAGCTCGGATCAGTTCCAGGTATTTCAATTCTCGGTTACCTTCCCTGCTTCTCAGCTGTAGCATCACCGGATCTAAAGGTTGAGCGCCCCTCAGGATCTGCTGCATTCGGATTTTATCTATTTCGGCCGGTTCGGCCCCTTTCTTGAGAAGTATCTGGTGCAGAATCTTATCCAGGCGCCTGATATATTCAGTCATTTTCTCACCTTTTCGCTGGCAGGTGTGTTCATACTGGTACACGAGCTCCGCAGCCTTTTCCGTTCGCCCAAAGACTTCCTGTAAAATATTTAGATAATCTAAAGCAGTGCAGTCTTGCTTACTCAATTTTAGGTTTCTTACAGCCTCTGACGCAGGTCCCTTTAAGCTTCCAGTAATCCTTTGCTTCTTCTGCGCTTCAGGGACGTCCCACTCATCCAGAGCCTGCATCGCCTGTTCTACCCATTCTTCAAAGGTTTCTTCTCCCGATGGAGTTGGTACGTTTCCTGTAAAATTTCTCAACCGTCGATAACCAAAGTTAGTGTGCGGAGTGCTTGTTCTTTGACATTTAGCCAGCAAATCTCCAATAGCCACTATAAATTCAGGCCCGATCATGGCCAGCGGACTGGGCGCGGGAACACTCGCGGGATCGCCACGTGGCGCACTTGGCTGAATCAGTTGAATTTCCACCTCATCAGTCAGCTTCACGCTCGCGCCCTGAAAACACACTGGAACACCCTTTCTCCACTCAAAAAGAACATACGTGTGAGAGGTATCTGGGTTCGCTTTAATGTCCAAGATTAACCCCCGATGATCTGGTGTCAGCGCGGCCACAGCCTGGATCTTCGGCCCAAGTGTCTGCAGGAATATCCATGACTATACACAATTCTATCTGACTACTGTGCTCCTCACACCATTTGGCAGCAGTGTCTGGATCCATATTTAACCCTTTAAATGCGTTTTTTCCAGAGACTAGATCCCGGAAACGAGCCCCCACGTGTAGCGCTCACTCCCGGAGGAGCCGCTGAATTTAAACCTCGGGTCAGTCTCCCCGCACTAGGGAATAAATATACACCAGCACTGTTGTGGATTTTATAAGTTATATAGTTTACTGATCTCAAATAAACTGGCATATATAGAGCAGCACGGTATACATATATATTTACAGAAGTTCGCAATGCGAGAAACGCGCAGCGGAAAAGAAAAATGAATAATAACCCCTTCGTTGTTGGAATGTGAGTCCCGTACTGGTTGTGTCCCAAGAAGGTGTACATGTATGCGTGTGTTGGTACCCGGGTACAAGATTCAACTGGCCAGTGAATGATTTCAATGTGTCTTCGACTAGTCACGTTGGGGCCCTGTAGGTTTAGACAAACTTGCAGCCTGCTTTATTATTTTACTGTGGCCGGGAAGGCCTCTCACCCATCCGCCAGATACTCTGCGCTCTGCTCGACCCAGGACGTCTCTCTGCTCGACTTGACTGGGACTCTGTGCCACCGGATCCGCTTGTCTTGCTTGTCCGTTTCTCTCACAAGATGCTCTGCTCACCGACTGCACTCCCACTAGATCATCGCGGTCTCCTAAGTCGGGGTCCTTCAGCAACTCTGTATCTTTGTTAATTTCCCAGCGGTGGATTACTAGGTCTCTGGCGAGTAATGTGAACCGATCTCCAGCTCCGCAAGGCCGCACCTGCGCTCTGGCCGGGTCGCGATCGTTGTCTGTCTCACGTGCGTCTTGCTCTCCTCACTCCTTGGCGCGCTCTGGGTTTCCTCTGCACGAGGCTGCGGATGTAAGTCTTTTTCTCCCCACCCACTTCCTGTTCCCCACGCAAAGCATGCTGGAAAACATAGTCCCATTGTCCAGTGTCTCTTACATTGCGCTTGTCTCCCTCTGGTGGCCAAAAATAAGTACTACAGCAACAGCGTTTTAAACCAGCACTACAGTTTATTTAAGGAAATATTTTACTAACATGGTTATTCAGAGAAAAATGAAAACCAGGAGAATGACAGGAGAATTGAAAATTCTAAGTCAAAGTAGCCAAACCAGAAAAATTCTCCCATGTATCTCACTTTCCAAATCGGCTATTTTGACCTAGAATTTTAACTTCTCCAGTCATTCTCCTGGTTTTCACCTCTCTCTGAATAACTCTGTATGTGTCACTGGTGCATCCATTGTGTGATCTTTTGTATCTTTACCTCACTTGATCCTCGCTGTGTGGCTTTGACCATAGAATGGAGTCTATGGGTCGATCACTGACTCAAATCATTGTATTATGTGGGATGTATTCAAAGGACATCACCAGGGGTAGATTACAAATTTAAGCTTCCTGTCTTGTCTCATTCAGCTGCCATCTCTTATCTCGAGTATTCTGGAGAGCACAATAGCCTTATTTAAACATTTCCTCCTCCACCTCATTATCTGTTAAAGCGCAGCCACAAATTAAACCTTCTGCACAAATTTTGGTAGGTGTTGCATTATGGGATAAATCCACAAAATGGAAAGAGATGAAAAAAACCTATATTTTTCCTTTTTACCTGCAATTACTTAAAACCAGCAGTGTGTGTTTTATAAAGTGGTTTTGTTTGTAATGATCAAGTAATATAGTTACAGCTTATGTAAGTGGTAGTGTAGTGTCCCTTTAAGTCTTTTGTGGTAACACATTGTCTTAAAGGGAAACTCTACACAGTGTCATTACTCATTCTTATCTGCGTGGTCACACTGCTGTGAGCTCCCTGCTCCCTCCTTTGTGAGTAGGCTCAGAGGGCTTCTCCCCGCATCACCTCTTCCCATGATAGACTGCAGGATTTCTCACGCGTAGCCCCCACTCTCTGGAACGCTCTCCCTCGTACTGTCAGACTTTCCCCTAACTTCTCTTCCTTCAAACGCTTCCTTAAAACATTCCTATTTAGGGAAGCCTACCACCCAACTCACTGACGCAACCATCAATCACTCTCACCTTACAGTCCTCTCCTCCTGTTTCCAACCCCAACCCTCCCAGATTGTGAGTTCCTACGGGAATAGGGCCCTCATCTCCTCCTGTACTGTTTGTCCAATGTTGTTCAATGTATTGTAACCCTGTCTATACTGTGCCTATTGTACAGCGCTGCGGAATATGCTGGCGCTTTATAAATAAAGAATAATAATAATAATAAAAAGGGCTAATTCGCCCATCTAATCAATGTTGCTTAGTTTTTGGGTTTGGAGACCTTTGGAACTAGCCTTCTCCAATTATATCAAAGCGTTCCTGCATGCAGAGCCACTGGATTGGCTGGAGCAAAACGCCCAACCTGAGGTTATGTGACAAGAGGGGAATCAGTGCCGGATTAAGGCCGGAGTCAGACGAACGCAGTGTTCGCGTCTGTGTTGCCGCACAGTTTAAAGTCCGTCGTAGCATAGAATCATGAGCAATAGAGACCCACACACGAAGTACGTGCACACTTAACTGCACACGCACAATGCACGTGGCAAACGGACGCAAGTTAGGCAAGAACGTAAAACCACTAGACGTACGCGCAGAGTGCGCCACGTCCGTGTAGCGTTCTGTGTGAGTGATGAGATGTCAGACGCAGAGCATTTGCAACGTCCAGCACCTTGACGCACAGAATGGCTTTTCATATCCTTTTCAAATTTTTATCATTTTTCAAATTAATTTTGTTTCCCATAATTCCCTTTTTTTCCTACGTCCTTCAACAAAAACGGACCGTGTGGTGTCTACAGTATCTTCGGTCAGTACGGCTGTCCGTTATGCACGCACGCAGAGTGCGCTCTGACTGTGTTCATCTGACATTAGTTTCCTTTAAAAGCGCAACTAAGGCTAGTGTTAAAATGACAGAGGGGAGTGCAGATGTGGTCAGGAGGGGTTAATGTTTAATCCCTGCTTTTCCTACCCCTTCCTCTTTAAACCCCATCGTATCCCTTAGCGGTGACTGGCATACCCTGTACATAAACTGTTCAGATGCTGCCAGCGCTGTATCTGCTTGATGTGCCATCAATCTCCTCCACGAAATGCATGTCTCTAACAAGCAAAACCCACTCATGAGGCTGTTGTAAACATAATCTCATGCCTGTCGCCAAATAATGCGGTTGTTGAAATGCCTTAATTATGAATATTAATCAAATGACTAATGTACACTAATTAAAATGTCAAGCCATAACATTAATATTTATGTTTTAGTTATTAAGGTCGAATATGTGGATAATGAAATTTCAAGATGATGAAATATTTACAATTCCTTTAATAGAATCACAGTAAAGCAATGTGTCAGCCGGCACAGCAAAAATTACAGTGTAAGGAGAATACAGAAATGTATAATTAAGATATACCTTTACTTACAAACATGAAACGGAATTACGCTTTCATTTGGCCAATAGGATATCAGCATTCATCTTGGTTCACGGGTTGAAAATGGATCAGATCTGCTATGCTGCTGTACTTTACACAGGCACATACAGTGGCAAGAAAAAGTATCTGAACCCTTTGGGATTACGTGTAGTTTTGCATGAATTGGTCATAAAATGTGCTCTGATCTTCATCTAAGTCACAACAATTTGAAAAACACAGTCTGCTTAAAACAATACAACAGAAACATTATATGTTTTCATGTTTTTATTGAACAGAACATGTAAACATTCACAGTGCAGGGTGGAAAAAGTATGTGAACCTTTGGACTTAATAACTGGTCGACCCTCCTTTGGCAGCAATAACCTCAACCAAACGTTTCCTGTAGTTGCAGATCAGACCTGCACAACGATCTGGAGTAATTTTGGACCACTCCTCTTCACAAAACTGTATCAGTGTAGCAATATTCTTGGGATGTCTGGTGTGAATCGCTCTCTTAAGGTCATGCCATAGCATTTCAATCGGGTTGAGGTCAGGACTCTGACTGGGCCACTCCAGAAGGCGTATTTTGTTTTGTTGAAGCCATCCTTTTGTTAAATTACTTGTATGCTTTGGGTCATTGTCCTGTTGCATCACCCATCCTCTGCGGAGCTTCGGTTGGCGGACAGATGGTCTTATGTTTTCCTGCAAAATGTCTTGATAAACTCTGGAATTCATTTTTCCATCAATGACAACAATCCGTCCAGGCCCTGAGGCAGCAAAGCAGCCCCAAACCATGATGCTCCCTCCGCCATGTTTTACAGTGGGGATGAGGTTTTGATGTTGGTGTGCTGTGCCTTTTTTTCTCCACACATAGCGTTGTGTGTTTTTTCCAAACAACTCAATTTTGGTTTCACCTGTCCACAGAATATTTTGCCAGTAGTGCTGTGGAACATCCAGGTGCTCTTTTGCAAACTTCAAAAGTGCTGCAATATTCTTTTTGGACAGCAATGGCTTCCTCCGTGGTGTCCTCCCATGTACTCCATTCTTGTTTAATGTTTTCCTTATTGTAGATGTGTCAACAAAAATTTTAGAATGTGCCAGAGATTTCTGTAAGTCTTTAGCTGACACTCTAGGATTCTTCTTTACCTCATTAAGCATTCTGCGCTGTGCTCTTGTAGTCATCTTTACAGGACGACCACGACTAGGGAAAGTAGCAACAGTGCTGAACTTTCTCCATTTGTAGACAGTCTGTCTTACTGTGGACACATGAACATCAAGGCTTTTGGAGATACTTTTGTAACCCTTTCAAGCTTCATGCAAGTCAACAATTCTTGATAGTAGGTCTTCTGAGAGCTCTTTTCTGCGAGGCATGGTTCACATCAGGCAGTGCTTCTTGAAACCAGTAAACCCAAAACTAGTGTGTGTTTTTAAAGGGCAGGACAGCTTTCAGCAACACATCCAATAATATCACACTGATTGGACTCAAGGTTGGCTCACTCCTGGCTCCAATTAGCTCTTGGAGAAGTCATTAGGCTAGGGGTTCACATACTTTTTCCACCCTGCACTGTGAATGTTTACATGTTATGTTCAATAAACACATGAAAACATATAATGTTTGTGTTGTATTATTTTAAGCAGACTGTGTTTTTCAAATTGTTGTGACTTAGATGAAGATCAGAGCACATTTTATGACCAATTCATGCAAAACTACACGTAATCCCAAAGGGTTCACATACTTTTTCTTGCCACTGTAGTTGAAATCTCTGCTTTTGTCCATGACTCACTAGGGTTTATTCACTAGGGTGAAAGGAGAAATGAAGATTCTAGGTCAAAATAGCCAAACCAGAAACATTCTCCCATTTATTTCACTTTACAAATCGGCTATTTGGTCTAGATTGTCCTCTTCTCCTGCCAATTCTCTGGAGTTTCACCTTTTAGTGAATAGATCTGTATATTAAAGCTGAAGGAGAGGCAAATATTTTGTATTCAGCAGAGATCAAAGTTCCTTGTTCACATCTTAACAAAGTATCTATCTTGTTACCTAGGGCAAGTATTTTCAATCACTGTACCTGGGCAAACTTATGTGTTGCAGGACATCTGCAGGTGTATAGGACGAGCCAAACACTCACCGAAACCTGCAGAAACAGCTGGATTAACCACGCCGGAGAAACCCGACTAGCCGCCGATCACAGCGCAGAGCAGCCGCCGGAAATAGCCGACACGCAGACGAACGAGGTGAAAAAAAAAAAAAAAACGTACGCTTGAAAGTTTGAAAATTTAAACGTTGTTTGCAAAAAAACGACTGAATATCTGTAATTTACATATAAGATCCAATGAATGATAATAAAAAGGTCTGTTACAGAAAAAAGAAAAATCGATGTAAAAAAAAAAAAAAAATCCCCACAAATGCCTAAAAGATCCTAAAAAAAAATATATGAATAAAGAGCCGTTTTACTGTAGGATATAACAATAAACGGTTTATTAGATATTGGATTAAAACTGGAATATTTTTAACATTGAAGCCTATGGGATTCTACTGAATAAACCTGCCGAATGAGACCACCGAACAGCAGGGCATTTCGGCAAATTTCCCTGCTGTTTGGTGTCTCTGAATAGACAAAGCATCTCTATGGGGGATTTCACTGTCCTCGAACAGGCACCGTACGTGCAGGCAATTCGCCAACATTTGGCGAACTGCCTGCTCTCTGAATAGCCGAAAGGCCAGGAAATGTACCCATACGCTGAATTTCAGTGTCCGATTACATTTCGGGGCCAGATCGGCTCTCTTTGAATAACCCTGGAAGTCCTTGCAACTGAAGAAGCCTGGAGACAGTTTGAACTTCAAGGTCTCTATTCTATTCTGAAGTTAGAACCAATACCCTCCTCTCAAGGATATAAGTTAAATATAAACACTGTGTGACAGACCATGCCATGCACTGAACCTCTTTTAACCCTTTGCACCCTAAACCAAGCATCAAGGTATCAGCATACATCATGCCGTTCAACACTATTTTCCAGAACGCCATATTTTTGCAATTGTATTTTATGTCTGCATTTATCAATCTCTGGCTGCTTTTAAATCTGCCTCCATTTCTGTTAGTAAAACCTCCTCTGTTCCTCCCTCCCTCATACGTCATAAATGGTTAACACTTTGTGCATTTTCAGAAAACCTTATTTTATTTATTTATTTATTTATTTATAAAGGATTTTACCAGGAAGGATACATTGAGATTTCTATCGTTTTCAAGTATGTCCTGGGTTCAAGAGCATTGAAATTTTACAGTTGTTACAGAAATACAAAGTAATAAATGCAAAATATTAAGAACAAAACACAAATATACAGATTAACACAGAAAATAAATATGTAAGTAATATAGTTACTATGTTACATGTTTACAGGTGCATTCTGTAATTACACAGCACACAGACTGAAATGCTTCTTACCCTCTGCTATCCCACCTAACCCTCCCCATTCACCCTGCCACCCGGTAAATACTTTCAGATCTCCTTTCCAGCTGTCTCCACTTCTCTCTCTAATTACTCTCACTAAGCCCAGGCTTCTGGTCCTTCCCGTGCAAGCCCTGCTAACCATCTTTACATTCCCTCTGCTCCCATTTGTTTCACCTACCCAGTCCCTTAGATTGTAAGCTCACGGGATGTCTGACTGAGCACTTGCTTAAGTGCTGCACTACCTGGGCAGTTATCCTACGGGCAGGGCCGTCTTTAACGCGGGGCAAATGGGGCAGTTGCCCCGGGCCCAGTCACTTGAGGGGCCCAAAGCAGCTGCCCCCTTGGGTCCCGCGGCAAAGACCGCCGGCGGCCTGGCGCCGCCGAAAATGGCTTGTGTGTACTTTCTGTAACTGACTCCTATTTTTGTTCCAGTCCCGGGCTGGCTCCGCCTCCGCATGAAGCCCACTCTCTGTCACTCTCTCTGCAGACTCAGTGCTCACGGAGGCCCGGGCTGGCAGCAGCAGGCAGGCACTGGAGTCTGGTAGCCTGCCACCACTAGCCAGCCACACGCACACAGAGCCGCTGCAGCAGCGTGCGTGCCTTCCTTACAGCCGACACAAGGCTGGGAACAGCACTCACGCTGTTGGCTCCGCCCTCTTGGTGTACCACGTGATGCGGCGCGCATGCGCAGACCGTCCCCGCATGGTAGTCTCACTGTCGAGACTCGCTCGCTGACGATACCATTTAATTTACCACCAGGGTCCAGGTCCAGAGCCGCTGAGCCGGAGTGAACCAGGCCAGGAGCCCAGCAGCACACTGTGGTGTGTGGGTGCATGTCACTACTCACTACTACGGGTGGGTGGCTAAACTGGCTATTAGCAAGCTTATTATAATTTATATGGTGGTTGATGTCAGTCTGATGTGATGTCATCATGTTGCTTGTTGTCACGGTCGGTCACTCACAGTCAGTCAAGGTCACAGACAGACGCTGCAGCGGCACTGACTGCAGCAACAGCTAAAAAGTTCAATTCTGACGGGCCGGTGAAGTCAATACATAGCAGCAGGTTATAAAACTAAAATTACTGTAGTAAATACTAGTACTACTCTGTACCCCCCAAGGTAGGCAAGTAGTTAACTTACAAGTACATACATAACGTACATAGATACACTGATGATGACTCTCTGAGGGTGTATTATACAATAGAGCTGAGCGACTAGGCAGGCTAGCACTAAGCAGCTGGTAATATATATTTATTTAGTGCACAGCACACTGCACAGACTGATTAAAAATCGTACCAATGCTCTCACACAATTCACAATACAATCAATGTGTAGTCAGACATATATATATTAAGGTTTCTTCTTTCGTGTCTGAAATACGTACCAGTTCACGCACACACTCACAGAATACTAGAGGATGCAGGCAAACCTTTATGTGTCTGCATCCTCTAGCATTCTGTGAGTGAACTGGAATTTCAGAAACGAAAGAAACCTTTATATGTCACAGTCTGCTACTACACATTGTATAATTGTATTGTGAATTGTGTGAGTGCATTGGTACAATTTTTAATCAGTCTGTGCAGTGTGCTGTGCACTAAATAAATATATATTACCGTCTTCTGCTTAGTGCTAACCTAGTCGCTCTATTGTATAACACCCTCAGTGTATGTATGTACTTGGGAACTTACATTAATTTAATTTTTATTACGTAGCGAGACGTCAGTAGGAAGAGACGTTCACTGAGAGTGCGTGTGATGAACATAACCCAATGTGATAGCACGGTTTATTTATATATGTCAATAGATAAGGTTAACAGGATAAATGCAGGAGGCTAGCATTCATCATGGTTGATTAGATCTACACTATATTGCCAAAAGTATTCGCTCACCCATCCAAATCAGGAGCTGGGCAGGTGAGCGAAAACTTTTGGCACTATAGTGTATATAGCTGTTGGATGAAGTTTACAACCGTCAATGCGTCCCCAGCCAGGCCCAAATTGGCTGCCAACGAGCCACCACCAGCACTGTCCCCGGGCCCAAATTAGCTGCCAACGCGTCCACCAGGAGACCAGGCCTGTTGCAGCAGCAGCACACACGACTGGAACCAAGTTACTGCTGTCAGAACAAAGACAAGTCCATGATGTATTTGTGTTTATGGTTTTTTTGGGATGTTGGGGTTGGAGAGCAAAATTATGCGGTTTTCGGGAGGGGGGCCCCAAAAAAATGTTTGCCCAGGGTCCAATCAATTTTAAAGACGGGCCTGCCTACGGGCAGGGTCACCTTTTCATCATGTATGTCTCCTGTTTGTGCTCCCCTATTGTAGAGCGCTGTGGAATATGCTGGTGCTGTAACTGTACATTAGGGGACGTTGTCCTATTTTCGTGTTTTAAGACACACACTTTGCCAGTTTATACTGTTAAAACATCTTTTAATTCCACCTCTTTTTTCCCAGTTTGAGGTCACTGGAATAAGACATTTATGCAGTGGCAAAAAAGTATGTGAACCCTTTGGAATTAGTTGGTTTTCTGCATGAATTGGTCATAAAATGTCATCTCTTCAAAGCAAAAAGTATAGATAAACACAGTGTGCTGTAACTAACAACACACAAACAAATATAATTTTTTCAATGTGGTTTATTTTTTCATTTTCACATTTTCCATTGTAGCTAATTTGGGAGCTGGGCAGAAACCGTCTACATAAGAGGAACATATAAAACAAAGAGACTTATTTGATTACATATATAATTAATAATTCATGTAAAGTTATGCAACAAGTGTTCATATGCACATAGTTAAGTATACGACCCAAACACAGTTATTCTAGTTTTCAGAAATGAATGGAATATGGCAGACTATTTAAAGATTTAATCTGCATTCATTGTAAAATGGAATATCGCAACACAATCTGTGATCTTCACTGGTCCCTGTCACACCTGGTTAGGGGAGACGTGGTATTTGAGGAAGAGAAACCCAATGGAAGGCTACTACGAAACTTCTCACATGTGCATGGCAAAATATTTAAATTCAATTAGAATTTAGAATCAAAATATTTCAGATGTGGAAGTTTCCTGTTCAGACCGACATGGGATCGGTAAAGAAATTTTTGAGGTGCAGATATTTTTTCTCCCATTATCACCCTCTATATCTATAACCCTTGCTATACCCCCACTTTATTTCTAAACTAGCTCGTATACCACCATACCAGAAATTAGTTAGAGTTGAGGTTAGTGTAAGGATTAGGGTTACTTTAAGAGTTAAGTAGAGTTACAGTTACTTTTAGGGTTAGAGGTTACTATTTCTGCTTGTTTTAAGAATAGGGTTACTTTAGGGGTTAGGGTTACTTTTAGAGTTACCATTTGGATTCCTTTTAGGGTTAATGTTAGCATTACTTTAGAGTTAAGGTTACTATTAGGCTTACTTTTAGTGTTCGGTTTACTTTAAGAATTGTTTTTAGGGTTAGGGTTACTATTAGGATTACATTTAAGGTTAGGGTTACATTGCACATTGAGTGCAATTTTTACCTCCATCATCCGAATAAATCCAATTACTGGTATATTCAGATCAATGCGATAAATTTATTTTGGATGCGACTCTGTTAGGCTTGCTCCGGAATTTCGGATGCTTCCGAATAACCAAATCACCGTTATAACCAATTTAGTTGTGGTCCAAACGGAATTGCACATGTCTAGTGGCTATCAGGTCTATTCACTAAAGGTCTAGACCAAATAGGCGATTTGGAAAGTGAGATAAATGGGAGAATTTTTCTGGTTTGTCTATTTTGACCTAGAATTTTCACTTCTGCCAAATCTGACTTTCACCATTAGTGAATACACCTGTATGTCTATGAGCCTGTTCATATTAGACGTGATTTCAACAACATAATTTTTTTTTTATAAATGTCATATTTAACATTTAAAAGATTTGCATTCGGTTTTCTTCAACTTTCTGACTTTAAATTAGTTGAATGTAATCTTACCCTTGGGACATGCTCATGTGGAGGGATTGTTACTTGTATTACTGACTTGCTATGACCTTTACGTGATATGTACATATGTACACTGCATATTCTGTTTCAGAATAAAAGAAAAATGTCAGATCCTCCCAAATATTAGAGAACAAACTCTACCGGAGGGGAGGCATTGTTTTCAAAGACTTTATCGGGGTGTTAGTTGATCATCTGGAATGACCCATTGGGAAACTAAGCTCAAATCAGACATTTTCAGCTGCTCCTTTGTGAGGATGCGCCCTGCTTTTCGCAGTCTTTTGCCTTACACTCTGCCCTTTTGATGACATGTTAAAAATACTGACATGATGTATCGCAGATTGCCTGGCTTTTTAATTGAAGAAGCAGCTGTTCTGCTCACAAGTGTCAGAGTTAAAGAATTATGTCGGTGTAGATGAAGATGAGTTATTCTTGATACTAATGATTTAAGTGGTTTACCTTTAAGGTTTAAGTGGTTTTGGACTATATTTTAACCCTTGCTTGTCTTAATTATTTAGAAAAGTCAAGTGAGTGCATTGGGTAAGTAGATTGCAGCATATTGCTGCTCTGGGGAGATTAATGGGACCATTTAGTGACCCCATTGAAAGCAGTTGTGGACCAGATTTGACTGACTAGTCAAAAAATCCTGAATTGCAACTGAAGGTACCCTGTATTAAGATCTCTGAGCATGGAGCGGAAGATTTTGGGCCATATTACGATCTTCAAGCTAAAACGGGGACGATAATGAGGAAAACCTGTGCCTGCAGGTTTCTCCTTAGCGCCCCTGTTTTAGCGTGATATTACAGTGCAGGCGCTAATCCAGCAGCCTGCACCATAATGTGGTGCTAAACCTTGAGGATGCTCGAGGCAGCGCTAAGCGCCGCCGCGAGCATCCCCTCCATGGAGTCCATAGGACTCCATTGAGGCTTCCACTGCCGGACACATGACCTGCAGGATCTCGCCTCTCACGAGATCCTGCAGGTCGGCTGAGTGATCGCAGAAGGAGACTGGGGGACTTTTCCCCCCTAGTCGCTCTCTGCTCTCGCAGCAAGAAAGAGATGGAGCTGCCGTTCTTGCCACGGGATAAGAGGTGAGCATCTGATTTTTTTGGTGTTTTTTTTTTAGCCGGTGTTGACGGATTCTGCAAACGCGGTATCAGTTAGCACCAGCTCCTGGCTGTGGTTAACTTTTCAGTTAACCGCAGTGGGACATAATTAGCGTTAGGACTTTGCAATCTTAATGTTAATTAACCCTTTGTTAAGCATAGCGAGCGCAAAGTACAGTAAGCTAGCGCTCAAAAGTGCAGGATCCGATACGCTAAGGTTTTTTTTTAACCTGTTAGCGTTCGGAATGTAATATGGTTGGACCGCGCTAGGGCCAAAGCTAACATTAATGCTCACACAGCTGAGCGCTAATGTTAGAGTGAACTTTGTAATATGGCCCTCTGTTGGGCCTATTTTTGGAATTGCGTGAAATGAAAACATGTGTTATGCTATATATAGGGCGGATACATGTATATATAACCAAGCCAATAATGTATATATAGTAGGGCAGATACAATGTATTATATATAAACAGCTACAGTACAAGGCAGATATGTATATATAACCAGGTAGCTATTATATACATAACTGCTTTGCAGTTCTGTTATACACCCGCAGGTATCAGCTATATTGAACCTCTAAAACAAGGACATTTGGAAGAAAATATGATGCTCCCACCATTCCCTGATCTGCTACACTAGGTCCAGTCCTAGATGGGTGATGCAAAAATACAACCCTATCTATTATGATTAATGAGTAGGGCCATTATTCGTTAAAGTTCAATCATTAACCATTACAGCCAATATGTCATACTGTGTATATCTAAAACACCCGCATGCAAGACCTACTTAGGTATTTATCTTTTTTCCCTTGATTCTTGTTCAAACATATTTTTCAAGTAAGAACAATTGCAGCACGATCGAAGCGCATAATGAGGATTTCCTATTCAGAACTGGAAACATTACGTCAGGGGCCACCCAGGTCAAGCCCTGATATAATTAGGACTCTTACTCAGAATAAATGGATGTCACTTACTCAAAAGCTCAGTATTAAGAAAAGAAAATCAAAGAGATACACTTGTAGATCTGTTCTTAATTAGAAACATGTGCTAAAGAATGTTGCTCTTAAACAGACATATCAAACCTCTGGCTCTATTACAGTACTAGCCTTTTTTTCAAGAACGAATCGTTATAACGTGTAACTGTTATTTTAAATACTACTACCAGTATCTAAATCGTTGTTTAGCTACTGGGCGGCACCATCTTGGTGATAGCAATGGCGCAGTAATCTGAGGTCCAATAAGAGCTGCTGATGTTTACCTATCAGATCAGGTCAGACAAGCTATAGAAGAAGGGTGACAGCAGTATCTAGCTGGTAAATACACTGCCTGGCAAAAAAAAAAAACTAGCATCACCTTAATTTAACTAAGCTAATCGGTGAGAGCCTTCCACTGGATAATTAATGCAGTGATTAATATGTTACAGGTGGCATAAAATGAGGTCAGCAGACTCCCTGAATATACTGAATTAGCAAGTTTTTCCATCAACTGATTTTTTCTTCCCTGATGGCGCGGGCATATTTCAAGATGGCAACGCCAGGATTCATCAGGCTTAAATTGTGCAAGAGTGGTTCAGGGAGCATAGTTACATTGCTGAAAAAGAGACATGCATCCATCGGGTCCAGCCTTTCACACATTACCTACTGCTGTTGATTGAAAAGAAAGCAAAAAAAAAAAAAACAGTCTGAAGCGCTCGCCAATATGCAACACACTGGGAAAAAAATCCTTCTTGACCCCAGAATAACCGTTCTTGAATATAGGGACCACATCAACTTTTCTCCAATACTCTGGTATGATTCCTGAAAGAAAAGAATCTTGAAAGATTAAAAAACAGGTTTACATATTGCGACACATACAGTTGTGTTCAAAATTATTCAACCCCCACTGAAATTGAGTGTTTTGGCCAGTTTGACATTGATTTTGATCAGTCAGTCATCTTGCTTACAATTAAATCAAAGAGGCACGTGTAGGTCAGACAAATATAACATAACATTTATAATGAAATAACCACAAATGTCTTTTCTGTGCTCACATCATTATCAGTTTTATTCAACCCCCAAGTGACATTCAATCTTAGTACTTAGTACAACATCCTTTTACAGTTATAACAGCTTTTAAACATGAAGCATAGCTTGACACAAGTGTCTTGCAGCAAACTACGGGTATCTTCGCCCATTCGTCATGGGCAAAAGCCTCCAGTTCAGTCACATTCTTAGGCTTGTGCACGGCAACTGCTTTCTTTAAGTCCCACCAGAGGTTCTCAATCGGATTTAAGTCAGGTGACTGCGATGGCCACTCCAAAATGTTCCAGCCTTTAATCTGCAACCATGCTCTAGTGGACTTGGAGGTATGCTTGGGATCATTGTCCTGTTGAAAGGTCCAACATCTCCCAAGCCTCAGGTTTGTGACGGACTGCATCACATGTCATCCAATATCTCCTGGTACTGAAGAGAATTCATGGTACCTTGCACACGCTGAAGCTTCCCTGTACCTGCAGAAGCAAAACAGCCCCAAAGCATGATTGACCCCCCGCCATGCTTCACAGTAGGCAAGGTGTTCTTTTCTTCATAGGCCTTGTTCTTCCTCCTCCAAACATAGCGTTGATCCATGGGCCCAAACAGTTCTAATTTTGTTTCATCAGTCCACAGAACACTATCCAAAACTTCTGTGGTTTGTCCACATGACGTTTGGCATACTGCAGTCGACTCTTCTTATTTTTTGGAGACAGCAAGGGGGTGCGCCTGGGAGTTCTGGCATGGAGGCCTTCATTACGCAGTGTGCGCCGTATTGTCTGAGCTGAAACTTCAGTACCCACATCTGACAAATCTTTTCTCAGTTCCTCAGCTCACACGGGGACTTTTCTCCACTCTACGCTTCAGGTAGCGCACAGCAGTCGAAGTCAGCATCTTCTTTCTGCCACGTCCAGGTAGCGTTTCAACAGTGCCCTTTGCCTTGAATTTGCGAATGATGCTTCCTATGGTCTCTCTTGGTATGTTTAACATCTTCGCAATCTTCTTATAGCCATTGCCCTTCCTGTAAAGAGTAATCACCTCTTCTCTTGTCTTCCTGGACCATTCTCTTGACTTCACCGTGTTTGTAACCACACCAGTAAATGTGTAGAAGGAGCTGAGTATCACAGTCATTTTAAAGCTGCCTAATTGGTGCTTATTATGCTTTATTGCTGCTCCGTGACATCCACAGGTGTTTTCAATACCTGATTGAAAACACTTGAATGAACCTCTGTTCTTCAGAGTGGTAGTCTTTAAGGGGTTGAATAATTGTGTCAATGAAGAATTCACAAACGAAACATTTACACCTGTATTACAAAACCAATTGATGTCATTTTGGTTGCATATGGTTCTTTAAAAAGTCCTTGTAGGATTTCATTCTGAATACAATTACAAATGTACACTAAATTCCCTAAAACCCTTTACAGCATTGGGGGTTGAATAATTTTGAACACAACTGTAGCTCCCTCAGTACACGCGGTAAATTCCATCCGACCCTGAGGCTTTGTTCACATTCACTTTGTATAGTTGCTGCAACACCTTTTCTTGAGTCAACCAATCACATT